>JAESVK010047194.1:0-20799 GCA_017140935.1 Hamamelis virginiana | reverse complement strand
TTCAAGAGTTCTGTCAATTCCTTCATTCCTTCCTTGATGTTTCTTCAGAGTCATCATCTCTTCTTCTTTTGTAAAGTACTACTTGTAAAGCATTAGGTGGAAGTGACGAAGTATCCCCTCGCTCTTTAGATGAAAGACTTTCAATAAGTCCTGAAATCCTAGCTTTCATTTCTTGTCCCCGAATACCCATATTCTGAGATAACCATTGCCTAAAAGCCTCATCCAGTTTAAAAGGCCCATGAGAGAAATCAATGTGAGTTGTGCGCAATACAGATGGCCACCTTGACATCAAAGCCTTCACCACTAATGGAAAGATCGCTTTAGAATTATAAGTATGCTTTAAGGGAGATGAAATTATCTGTTTGATTCCCATTTGGCGAAGCAATCGGGTTGCTCGATAGAAAGAATTACATTTCAACCCTACCAAAATCACTGCAGAATAACCTAGAGAATAGAGCAGATAATGGCCAGAACAGTTCTAGTCATGTACATACACCATAAAAGTGAGAAGACTTGTTTTAATACAAATATTTACAAGTTACATATGACTTTCAAAGTGAAACCCAGTGCCTCGTAGAGGATTGATCAACGTCTTCGAGAATTCCTCCTTATCCCTCTGCTAGATCCCTCGCCAGCTGAAGAATGACGTGGTGGGTCAGGTGCCTGAAACGGTGTTCATGATTTGATCAGTTTGTGAAAAGGGAAGGAAGCTGAATTTGAGAATGTGATTTGAAGTTACCTGTTGACGAGTGAGAGCGGAGGTCCTCAAGCTCATCCTGCGAAGGTCACGCCTCATGGCAGTAGTAAGATCGATATAATCCTGGCAATACTCTCGAGGGACCTGTCAGAAATGAATAATGTCAGTGTATCAGTGGGAATGCATGTGCAGTTGTTTGATTCAGTGGGAGGTTCACCTGTTCGTAAGAAGGATCTATGTGATAACCCTCATCGACTGAAGGTCGTGAAATAGTGGAAGTCACGAAGTTATCTTCAACTATCAGCTCGATGTTCCAGTCTGCAGGCTGCAAGGCAGGAGGCCTATTTGTGTCTTGATCATCATCACCGGCAGCAGCTCTAGAGCTTTGTCCCCGGGAACGGCGACTCTGTGTACATAAAGATGAAGTTTTGTGATTGCATTTACAGGGATCAAAGAAAGTGTTATATTTACATACTCTTTGAGGAGGTTCTCCAGTTGCCAACGGGCGCATCAAGAATTGTTGACAGAAGACCTCGTAGCTCGCATCAGAGAAAAGGAAAGCAGAAAGATCCACTCCTCTCTTAGACTCTAATAGGGCCTCGCCCTTCAGTTTATCAGTATGGCGCATATTTGCAGGAGGCAGAAAAGGCACTCTAGCTGCATCCATGTCTCCATAGACTTGGCGACAGACTCTTTCACCCAAGAACCAGTATCTGCCAGAAGGCCCCTCAAACAAGATTCGCCTATGTGTTAGGAGTACACTATGTATGTGAGGGGGAGCCAAAGTAGTCCTCCAAGTACCCCATGGGTCCCAGGTCACCTGAAGATTATGAAGAGTATGAGAGTTGAATTTAGAAGATTTAAGAGAAAGACAGTGGTTTGGGATTTTACCTGTTCTGCAGTGAGACCGGCAAGGATAGCTTTTGCAGCAACATAATCATACCTATGGAGGTTGGAGTGCTTCCTGTGACATGGATCGAAGCGGGCTAAAAATGGCCAATGGTTAACCCCCTCTTTCAAGAGAGGACAACCAAGACCCAAATAGATGAATGCCCATACCTGCATGAAAGAAAGATCAGGGAGTTGATAAAGATATGAAAAGATTCTATTGAAAGACAATTGGGTGAAAATAGTACCTGCCATATGAAAGCCAAGCCACCAAAGTCTTGAGCAGCATCTCGCGATTTGTCACACATGGAGCGATACATAGTCGCTAATGCAGCTCCGCCCCAGTCATACAGATGAATATTATCTGTAATCTCCAAACTCTTCAAAAAGCCTAGAGGGGCTATGTCCTGTGTACCTGCAAAGAGAGTGCATGAAAGCAGATACAGAATGAATGCACGGGCAATATCCTCGGGTTCCCCTCCCTCCTCTTCACTCTGAACACTGAAATGATTATAGAGCCAAGAGCGCCTGACTCCTCTTTTTGTCAGAGGAACATTTTCAACGCCCAAAAGGTTGTACAGGTATTCTTCATCAATGTGAGCTTCATCATAAAAAGCGACTGGTTGGCCCCCAATAGGAAGTCCTGTAATCATGGTGAAGTCAAATGGGGTCATAGTCATTTCCCCAAACCCGAAGTGGAAGGTGTTGGTGGTGTCCCACCAGAGTTCAGAGAGAGCAATCATGGCCATTCGATCCATGTTGTCAAGCCAGAGAGAATCTAAGAAAAACTTAAACCCCGCTTGTTCAACAATGGCCTTAGCTTGGGGTTGGCGCGCTTCCATTAATTCCCACCACTTGATAAGTTTACCCAAGGAATATCTGGTACGGACTTCGAAATTGGGCTGCATAAACACACTTGAGATTATATTCACAATCAAAGCAAATGTTGTTATTTCTAAAGGAACTTTGATTCAAATGCAATGCAAGCATGACTATTGATTTACATATCATAAATGAAGTAAAATTTATGCTTTGAATGAGCTAAAATGATCAATATATTTTCAAAAGGTTTTTACAAAAGAGAAATGTATGCATATTGTGTGACACAATTTATTATCAAAGGCATGGGTGGTGTCACCAAAATCCAAAGTGTTTCAAATTCAAAATTGATGGTGTTTTAATCAAATTAAACATCATAGAAAATTTTTGAGATACTTTACATGACATGAAATGGCTTGTAAAGAAGAAAATGGATGATGGTGTCATTGAGGCATTTTATCAAACATGTGATATGCATATTTTCAAAATGATGTTTTCCAAGAAGATTGATCATGGCAAATACTTTCTAAAATCCTACAAAAATCATTGAAACATGATTAGGATATGTTTGATTTGAAAAATCAAAGCTTACTTCATTGAGACATTTTATCAAACACTTGGTGTGCACCATTCACAAGCTTGTGAAGCTAAGGAATGGGGCTCCCATGATTTTCCCAAAGGTTACAATGATATGAAAATCGATAATCAACATGTAAACAAGCATTTCAATTCAACCAATTGCATAAGAATCAAGAGTTATTAAAGAAATTTAACTTACATTGTCTTGGGAATGAATATATGAAAGATGTGTTCTAGGCTCCAAGAGTAGAGATGGTGGATGGGAATCTCCATATGAGGGTGCCTTGTACCTAGCCTTGACTTCCAAGAATGGATACTTGAAGTAAGGTGGAGGAAATTGATCCATGTTTGAAGAGAATGGAGTATGTGAGAAGTGGAGAGGTTCACACCAAATGGAGACAAGTTGAAGAGCTTGAGGAGATGATAGTGATTTTGTTGCTAAGAGTGCAAACCAAGGACTTGGTTGAGTATGTATGAATTGAAGATCAAAAGCTAGGGTTTTGGAAGCAAAACCAAGCTTGGAAGAGGTTTGGAGTGAGCACAAGAGTGCATGTGAGAATGAGGGGTTTTAAAAGACAAAAAATTTTCGGGTCACACATGGTGACCGTCCTAGCTAGGACGGCCAACCGTCCAGCCTAGGACGGCCAGCCGTCCAGGCTAGGACGGCCACCAGTGTACCCCAAGTCGATTTTCCCAATTTTTCGTTTTTTCGGTCAATTTCTTCAAAATTAGTTCATGTTTTGCATGGAAATTACCACTAAATGATGATTTTGAATGTTGATTTTAAAGTTGAGTGATGATTTTGAATGATGGTTTTGAAAACATTATATGGGAGAAGTACCATATAATTGAGGCTGTGTTCATGTGGTGGATAGGCCATATGAACAGTGAGTTTGAAGTTATTTTATGTGAGATATAAAATAACTATTTGATTTGTCTTATGTGATTATTTTGTGTGAAACATAAAATAATAAAGTGTGATTATTTTATGTGAGACATAAAATAATGCTTTATATGGGAGATGTACCATATAATTGATGATAGGTTCACATGGGAGATGTACCATGTAAACTATGAATTTGAGTTATTTTATGTGAAGCATGAAATAACACTTTGATTTGCTTGTAATTATTTTATGAGAAACATAAAATGATGGGGTGTGATTATTTTATGTGAGACATAAAATAATGTTTTATATGGGAGATGTACCATATAATTGATAATTTGTTCATATGGGAGATGTACCATATGAACAATGAATTTGAATTGTTTTAAGTGATGTGAGATTATTTTATATGAAATATAAAATAATGATCTTTATATGGGAGATGTACCATGTAAAGAGTTGATTTTAGAAGCTTATATGGGAGATGTACCATATAAAGTGATGGATTTGATTTGTTTTATGTGAAACATAAAATAATGTGTTTGAAATATTTCATGTGAAACATGAAATAGTGATGTGAGATTATTTTATGTGAGACATAAAATAATGGGTTATATGGGAGAAGTACCATATAATTGATGATAGGCTCACATGGGAGATGTACCATGTAAACGATGAACTTGAGTTGTTTTATGTGAAGCATGAAATAGCATTTTGAATGATTGGAGATTATTTTATGTGAAACATAAAATAGTGGCTTATATGGGAGTAGTACCATATAATTGTTCACATGGGAGATGTACCATATGAACAATGAGTTCGAATTGTTTTATGTGAAGCATAAAATAATGGTTCAAAAATGTTTATATAGGAGAAGTACTATATAAATAATATTTCTTATGGGAGATGTACCATAGAAATAATGAGTCTGAACTATTTTATGTGAGAGAAATATCACATAAGATAATAACCTGCATGTGTTTATGTGAGAGAAGTATCACATAAAATGATAGCTTGTATGTGTTTATGTGAGAGAAGTATCACATAAAATAATGATTTGTGTATGCTTATGTGAGTGTGATATCACATAAAAGTTTGTTTTATGGTTTGTTGGCGTGATTGATTTTGAAACAATTAGAAGTGTGACTTCCAAGAATTGTTTTCATTCTGGGTGTTTGTGAGATGATGGTTTAATCATCCCTCTTTTGTTGCGGCAAAAATGGGATGCCATCTTGTTTCGTTGGTATTACATGGCGAAGCCATGAAACACCAACGAGGGGCTTCTGTGGACACCCCATTTTTACCATTTATTTCTACCAAATGTCCATGCAAATGATCAACTAGAATAGCTGATCATTGGGTGAGGAATTGGCCTTGTAAAGACCAAATTGACCAAATTGCCCTTTGCTGAGGAAAAGGACAATTCATTATTTCATGTGTACATTTGGATTGGAATCAACCCATTTGTATTTCATTTGACTTTTGAGGTGTTTTAGAACATCCCTGTAAATTTTCATGGCATTCTGATAAGAGCTCGATAGGTAATTAGGGTTTTTGCGACTTGAAGGGCATTTTCGTCCTTTTTCTCGTATAATTTCCGAATGACCTCCGAATTCGAAACGGATTGTTTCATGAGGTTTATATGGATGTGGGGAGTGAATTTGGTGTGTCAATTGAGCTTTTGAATGGTTGGGATGGATTCTCCCAAAATCGATCCCGCGGGTAAGGATGAGCCGAATTAGGGTTTCGATCAAATTGACCGTGAATTGGTCGTTTTCACCAAAACAAAAGATTTTCAAAACATGTTGTTAAGTGCCAATTTCATGTTGAAACCATGTTTTTAGAAGTGGTGCAAGCCTAATTGATCAATTTTACAAAACAGAGAATGGTCATTTGACCAATTTTGGCACAACAGGGTCGATTGGCTAGCTTTTTGCTAAAACCCTTGACCATGGTCAATTGATTTTAACCCAAAAACATTCTAAAAATGTGGAGGATCAAAGCACGGTCGTTTTGAGCCCTGAACCGTCGGATTTGGATCAAATTTGACCAAAATATGGCCAAAATTCGAAGACCCTTGAATTTGGGGATCGAAATATGGAAATTCAGCACGGTGACCGTCCTAGCTAGGACGGCCAACCGTCCAGCCTAGGACGGCCAGCCGTCCAGGCTAGGACGGCCACCAGCATGGCTCGAGCCAATTTTGCCATTTTTAAAAACCTTGACTTATTTTAGCCGATTTGATTGGATTTTTTGGCTTAAATGCGAAGGGATTCAGCATTCAAACCCTAGAAAGACTCATCCTAGGCCTTAGGATCGTTTTTTAAAGAATTTAATCTCAACCATTCAATGCTTTTAACCCTAACTCTATATATATTGCACTATAGAGGTTCAAAAAAGAAGGAGAGAATTTTAGGGTTTGAGAGAGAAGAGGCTACAGAATTTTGAGGCTCTTCACTCTTGCACCATTGAAGGAGTAAGAAGGAAAGGCTAGGAGCTTGAAGGAGGGGAGCCAAGAAGGAGTTTGAAGGGTAAAATCCTTAACCTTATGCTTGTTTTCCATGATTCTTACATAAGTTCATGAGGTTGTGGTGTAATCCCTTTTGATTTTCGTATGAAATGGATTTTCTTCTCTTCTCTTCTTTCTGTTATAAGTATGTTTAATATGATAGGATTAGCTTTCATTTGTTATTTCATGTCATATATATATGATTAGGATTAATCTTGGTGTTATTTTATGTAAGCATATAAGATTAGGGTTAGTTTCATTATGATTGCATGTTAGTAAGCATGTTAGGGTATCCTTTATTGTGATTTAATGCATGTTAGGGTTAGTTATATTATTATTTTATGTGATTAAATGTGATTAGGGTTAACTTAGTTAGGGTTTTATGCGAGTATGCATGCTAGGGTTAGCTTTGTCATGATTTTGTATGTAGATGCATGGTTAGGGTTAGTTTTATTGATATTTTATGTATAGATGCATGATTAAAATTAGTGTTATTTTCATTCTATGTGAGTAAGCATGATTAGGATAGTTTCTTATCATTATTTTATGTGAGCATGCATATTAGGGTTAGCTATATTATTTTATGTGATTTTATGTGATTAGGATGCATGCTTATGGTTGTTTAGTTTAATTACTATTTTATGTGAATATGCATGTTAGGGTTGATGTGTATGATTAGGTTAGCATGGTCGTGATTTTTTTTGTTTGTATGCATGTTTAAGATTAATTAGTTTTATCGTGATTTTATGTATGCATGCATGAGTAGGGTTAGATTTGTTGTCATTTTATGTGTAAGCATGTTTTGAGTAAATATCGATATATTTATGTTGTTGTTCGAATCTCATGATAATTAATCGGTGATTTTAACGGTGATATGAGTATGTCAATATATTATTTTAATATGTGATGAGTCTTGAGTCTTTTATTTGTGCTTTTATTGATTATTTGAATGCTTACCATGGTCTTAATGGTTTGGATGTATAAAATGTGTACGAGGGAGCGAGCAAAGGTGAGATCCTTCCCTTGTGTTTAAATTGATCATTTAAGCATATTTTGGTGTAATTTTTGACATGTTTTTGCATAGTAATTTAGTATATTCATGTAGGATGCATGCTAGGTCACTAACATGATTTTTATTACTTCTTTTCAAAGTTTTTAGAGTGATTTAAAGTCCGCTTTCAAATCTGTCCGGAATTGAAAATGGCCTTAAATGACTTCTAAAAACTGTTTTAGGGCCGAAACCAACTTAGAAATATGCTTAGGTTCACATAGATTAATTAGTGTGCATTTAGGAGCATTTTCATGCATCTTTAGAATTAATTACTTGTTTACTTGTTTAAATTTCAGCATGCATTGCATTAGGATTTTAGGGTTTCTAGATTAATTTTAGGGCTAGTTAGAGACCCTAGGATAGGAAGGTCGCTTGACCTTCCCTAGGAATTTCCTTTGTTGTAAAGATTGTTATCAGATTTGAGTATTTTAATTGATTTGAGATGTCGATCTTCGAGAGATTTTCTAAAAGATTTTTGATGCAATATTTATGAAATAAAAATGATTTTATGAGATATTTGATTATTAATTGATTTTCAAAAGATTTGAAATATTTTAAAAGATTTTTACTTTGGAATGAAATTCCTCTCAATATGGTTTGTTTTCTTGAAATATCTTTGAAAAAGATTTTCAATTGGAATTTAATTCTAAAAATAAGAATTATTTTAGAATATTTGGATTTTATGAATATCTTTTAATTTGAAATGATTTCAAATAAATGATTTTTGAATAAATGATTTTGAACAAACAAAAAACTCTCGAAGTTAGAGTCTTGAATTAGGTTGAAATACCTTTGATTGATGTGATCGATTACAATAGGAGAGTCCTAGGGTAGTCGAACTACGTGGACTTTGATACTTGCTAGGTAATACTAGTAAGTTACGTAGGCGCTAATAGGGCTCAAGTCCGCCCTAGGATGCCCGTAGGGTATTCTAGGTTCTTAGGGTTTGTTTGTATTTTTTTATTATTATTAATATAACTAATATAGATAATGCATTTATATCAATATTTTTCTTGGTTGATTAGATTATTTAGGATTATTTGTATTAAGAAATTTAAATAGCCCAAATAAATTAGAAGTCCTTTAATTAGGGCGAGGTGGGTGCCTACAAGTGAAAGCTTGGAACCTTCCCACGTCGTAACCTAGCCCCCGGATCCAACTCTGGTTTGTAGACTGCTTTTCCATTAATGGAGTTTGTTTGTTTTTAAAATAAAATATTTTTCATGGTTTCCTTATTCCTTAAAAATAAGGTGGCGACTCCTTTGTTTTGATTTGATTTCTAAACCCCCCCTAATCACATCGCCCGGTGATGATGTGGACTCACACCACCTAAAGCCCCGTCCGCGAGGCTGGTCCACAATATCCTAACCATGGAATTTGTGTATGTACTCATTGGCCCTAGTATACCTGTCATGGGGACATATGAGTGTACAACAAGGAATCTATCACTCTCAGTAAAGAGAGGGAATGCCTCGTATTATTCTCAAAGATATAATTCATATAAGTCTTTGGCCAAAGCAGTTGGGAATAAGAAAACTGTTTCTTGAGTTTCCCAAGGTTGAATTTATATTTTGAGATCACATGCAAAATGTTAAATTAGGGTTTGACATATTATCCAATACCCAAGTAATTTAACTAAGGCATTGTTTGACGGAAGGATTGAATTGTATCTTAATTGTAACTGAAGGGTTCACTATGTTATGATTAACCTTCACACAACCTGGGGTGTGTCTTGACATATTGCTAGATGTCACTCTGGACTAGTAGAGGCCAAAGAGAAATTGATTTCTCAAAAGGAAATTAGAAGAGTTCTAATTTGAACCTTAAATAAAAGTAGTTTTATTTGAAGGATAATTTATTATCCTAATTCCTACTACTAGGTTGTTGTGAACCTAAGAGGTCACACACATATAGTTGGTAGCTTCATTTAAAAAGGAAGAGAGAATAATATGCAAATATCAATTAACTAGAATTTCAAGTTTTTGAAATTTGAAATTTGAAATTTGAAATTTGAATTTTGAATTTTGAATTTTGAATTTTGAATTTTGAATTTTTTGAAATTTGAAATTTTGAAATTTGAAATTTGAAATTTGAATTTTGAAATTTGAATTTTGAATTTTGAAATTGTCATGAGATGACAAGATAATTAAAGATTTCAAATAGTTAATTGAATTTCAAGTTAGTTGAAATTTAAATTTGAAATGGTTTCAAATTATAGATAAGATAACAAATTATCTAAGATTGCATTTATAATTTGAATTTGATTTATTTCAAATTTGAAATTTGGTTATAATCTATCTAATATGTGAGCTAGCACTCATCATATAGATAGACAAGAGGGGTGGCCGGCCATACTAAGGAATAGAGGATCAAAAATTGTTTTGATAAAATTCCCTAGCCATCCTCTCTCTCTCACATATTTTGGAGCATGCAACTAGTGTGGATCAATCTTGGAGGCCTTCATCTACTTGGGGCTGATCTACAATCATTTAATCCTACTCTTCAGGCTATCAATGTAAGTTGTTTACATTATTTAAGTATTGATTTAAGTATTGATTTATATGGCTTATACAATCATCATGTTATCTTGGTTTATATTCCATGGAAGAAAAATTTTATTCCGCACATTTCCATGGGATTCTTTCAGTAGTATCTCAAGTGTTGAGATAGAGAGATTTACAACTCTCAAGTACATGTATCCTAAACCAGTTCCTGATCATAGGTTTATATATTTGGACGATTATAAACCGTTAAGATCAGCTCAGGTTTTACTAACTCCATGGGAGGATGGTGAGTCTCGAACCATCTGTGTAGAGACACTATAGTAAACCTGTGAGTGCTTGTTAGATAACAAGTACACCGAACATGACCAATATGAGTACAGCTTATGGAATTCTATTTGTATGTCAAAGGCTGCTCAAGTGTATAGTCACAATTGTAATCTTTAGACTTGAGACACCACTTGTTATCTTATACATGAATTGCTAGAGTTTGATAGTATCTCGTACACCCTTAATCATAAGGGTGTAATCGGTGCTCATTGGCTCTAGTGAGTTATGTATGAAGATAGGTGACTGTGCAATAGAGGATCACCACCCTTAATATGAAAGGGCGAATGTCTTAGTCAGTTCACAGTTACTATCTCAATGGAGTCTTTGGCCAAAGCAGAAGGTTACCAAGAAAAGTGTTTCAAGGGTATACCTAATTGAGATTATACTCTAGTGAATTGGTGACATATGATTAAGTTAGGGTTTGACATGAATCCATACCCAACTAACTTAATCAAGACATTGTTTGGTGAGGGATTATTTATAGCACGAAGGGTTCATTTACACGTTCGTATATTCACCCACACCTAGGGTATGTCATGACATATTGCTAGATGTCACTCATGACTAGTGAAGGCCTAATGATAAGAGTTATCATTAAGGGCAAAATTGGAATTGTTCCAATCGAAGCTAAAAATAGAAAGTTTCTATTTTGGGCGACATTGAGATGTCCCCTGCCACTACTAGGTTGGGATGAACCCAATGGATCACACACATAAGGACATAAGTGAGGTTGTTGATCGACTCAAACGACAAGGGAGATTATTCCTTATCAGTGATCAAGATTAATAATTTATAAAACCGTGTGACAATTAATCTCAATTCGATTGTGACTAGTGAGCACGGGTGTCGAACCACTGGGAAATGCAGGTTTATATTAAAAGACTCTTTAGAATCAATTCAAGTGGAAAGAATAGTGTCAATTAAATTGGTTGGTGGAAATGCTCCGATTGGGTCGAAGCGAAAACGCAGTAATTTTAATAAAGCTTAGTAAAAATGCAGTTAAGTTGGTGGAATGAGCGGAACTTGGGTGAGAAGCCCATTGAATATCAATTATACAATTTATGTTTATAAAATCCTTACTATAGTAATTATGTATGGTGGTTCTTCCAACTACAAGAAGGAAGTCCCAAAAGGATTATGAATACAGGACCGGCAAGTTTATCCTGGAAAAGAATGGAATATCGCTATCCACCTTAAATGAGGAATAAAGCATGCTGGTTTGTATTCATACCAATAAGAACCATTGCATAATTATATAATTGCAATCACAGATGTACAATTATATGATATTATATTTAGCGATAGTGTGCGGTAAAACCTTCACAACTATGCAATCACATAATACAAATAGAGGGATGTTTATAAAATAGGATTGTAAAATGAATCCAACTTCATCCTCACCCAAGCTTGGAGTATTAGCTACACATCAATTGAGGAGAAAATCCTTTATCCATGACAAGCTCTAAGGGGTCACGGGATGGAAAAGAAAATAAAAGCGGTAATTAAATGACCGAAGAAATAAAGAAAATGGCGAAAATAAATAAAGAAAAGTGACTGAAGTAAATAAAGAAAAGACTTAAGTAAATAAAGAAAAAGACAGAAAAAGTAAAGAACAGTTCTCAAGTGAGAACTGAGCCATGCATAAAAAGGAAAATAACAGAAACGTAAATGACTGAAATTAAGGACTTAATAGGAAAGAACAATCCTCAAGTGAGAATTGAGCCAGGCATTGAAAGAAAAATTGCAGAATTGGAAATTGCTGAAAACGGAAACTACCGAATAAAATGCGAAAATAAACTGTAACTTGAATTAAAATAGCAGAGTAATGATTCAGAGCTTAAGTCATGAACCCTCAAAACGTCGTCGTTACACTTCTATTTATAGAAGGAAAAGGTAAAAAACCAAAATGCCCTCAAAATATCCCAAAATATCCTAGAAGCCCGCAGCCGCCTCTGGCTATCGATAGCAAAGGTGCGCTATCGATAGAGGCGCTATCGATAGCGCATCTTGGCTATCGATAGTCAAGGTCAAAGTTTGACTTTTCTTGCAGAGTCTCAACGTCTGCTCTTTTGTACTTCCCCCGGTTGCTGCGGAATCTTCTAAATGCTCTTTTGATTCGAGATGCTCTTCACGGCTTCATCGGAGACGACTTTAACTTTATATAATCTGCACAGATTTCTTAAAATAGAGATTTAAACCCAATTGTACAGATATTTATACAAAACGCTATTTATTAAACAATTATATATATAAGAGAACATAGTAATACCATAGTTGAATGGTATGATTGTGGTACAATCAGTTGTTAAACTTGTGAGAGGGGTGCACTCTTATTAATATATGTTTGGCTTTAATTAATCAATGGTTAATTAATTAAGAGTCAAAAGGATATCTAATTCAAGAGTGTAAGTAACCAAAACAGGGTTAATGGTCATGCTAGTACTAGTAACCAAACACCCTAAGAAGAAAAGAGGTCTATTTAAAGAGAGGGAACCCTAATAGTCATATAGCTTGAACTCATCAAGAGCTCTCTCTCTCTAGGTGCCGCCCCCTTCTCTCTCTCCCTCTCCATGCTTGTTTTTTCAAGTGTTGAAAATCAAGGAGGTTTCATAACTCTTATGTTCGTGTGGATCAACATTGGAGGCCGTCATATTTTTGAGGCTTGAAGATTGGCGAGGACGATCATCAAAGTGAGATTGCATAGCAAAGGAGCATGCAAGAAAGCTTTAATTTATTGTCTTTTATATTAAAGTTGATTCGTTTTATCGATTAAGTTGATTCATGGATTAATACAATGGGAAAAAATTTTAAATCCTACCTTCCGCTGCGTTCCCTTGATGTATTCTTTCACGTGATAGTGTTATGCTGCCCGAATAGTGGTATTAATCTGTAAGCCTTAGGAGAAGATATGAGGTGTGGGTTTTAGGCCCATATCCTTTGGATATAAGGTATAGGTCTGCGATGAGTTCGAGATATGGGCTTTAGGCCTATCAGATAGAATGTGAGAGTGTCTAAAATAAAATCAGTGTGTGGGCCTTGGGCCCATACTCTAGTGAGCTTGTAAGTTTGTTATCTTTGTTATCTTTTTCCTATTGGAAGCTCTCAGTTGATTCGAATCTTTTCCCATTTCTTTTCCCAGCATTCTGGCTTGGCGTTGTGATTCTAGTGGTCGATTAATTAGCTTAAAAGGTTTATCTGTTGATTCGAAGATGTCTAGTCACGAGGATCGTACCCCTATTGTTGCTGAATCTAATGAGAAGACGGTTGATGAAAAGATCAAGGCACTTTTAAAAGTAGTCCAAGAGTTAGTCCATCAGAAAGAAGAAGAAGATAAGGTGCGAGCCCACATCAATCCCCTATTTGACAATGTTTTCGAAGAGGAATGTTCTCCTAAGCCCAAGGTCGTTGTTGAGCCCACTAAGTCTGGTACAGAGTTTCTTCAGCCCATTGATCTGGATAAAGAGCCCAAACACAAAACTCCTGCATTCTTTTCCGCTAAGCCCACATTATTGAGTAGTAAGATATAAGCCCCGGAGAAAGCCCTGAGAGGTATCAGGAAGTCAGATGATTTGGTGGATATGCCGTCATTATCTTTATTCCCTAAAGCCCGTATGCCTACTCATTTTAGGATGCCTGAATTGGAGAAATTTGATGGAATGGGTTGCCCTAAGACCCACCTGAAGACGTATATGAGGGCTATGCATCCTCGAGGGGCTGATGATGATTTGTTGGCCCAAATGTTCCATAAGACACTAGTTGGGTCCTCTTCGAAATGGTTCTGTAGCTGGATGAGTCCAGAATGAAGACCTGGGAGGATGTGTGCACATAGTTCAGCGATCACTACAGGTACAACACGGAGGTTGATGTCACTATGAGGGATTTGGAGACTACTAAACAGGAATCTAGGGAAATTTTCTTAGCATTCATCACCCGTTGGAGGGCCAAGGCTTCCAAAATGCCTAACCGACATGAGGAAGAAGAGCAAATTCGCTTGGTGGTGAAGAATATGCTCCCGGTTTATCATAAACACATGTTCTCTCAGTACCTTCCCAATTTTCGAGCCCTGGTTGCTGCTGGTACCCAAATGAAAAATGCCCTAGCCAATGGAGCCCTCAGAATTAATGAACCCTACAAGAACCGCCGACCAATCATCAATGAGAAGGTTACCGAAGTCAATGCAATATCACAGTTCGCTCCACCTACCCAACCCTTTTCCTTGGGAAATAAACCATTCAAAAAATTCACCGAGCTCCACATGCCATTAGAGCTAGTCTTTGAGAAATTGAAGGCTCGAGGCTTGATCTAACCCTTAGAGCCCAGGCCTGCGCCCAACCCATTACCCAGAAATTACAATGAGAATGAATATTGCCACTTCCATCACTCCAAAGGCCATATTATCAACAGCTATATCTGTCTTCGCCATGAAATCCAAGACCTCATACAGTCCCACCACCAGCTAACATTAATATCATTCATGTCGACCTATATGACCACTGTGAGCCCATCCGTCCTCATCCCTCATCCCCTACCACCATGATTGAAGTGTCTTATCCCTATCAGGCCTGTAGATCCATTACCCCATTCAAGCCAAGTTCCAAAAAAGCCTTTTCCAAGACTGGGACCAGCCAGTGAGAGTTACGAAAGAGGTATGAGGCCGGAGATTCCGAAGTAGGCCTGTTGGGTGAACCTAGCGGAAAGTTTGATTCTTATGTTCTTTACCTAAGAGTAGAAAAACCCACTCTTGAAGAGCCCATCATCCCTTCTGGTTGGGATGATATCCCTGATCCGCTTGAAGAAAATGTTCCTATGTCACGGGTTAAACCCAAAGATCCAAACCTCATTCTTTCTAAGGAAGCCAGCCAGGCTATCCTTAAGAAACATTTCGAGAATAAAACCTTCAGGACCGCCAAGATTACCAATATGCATGGGGAAGTCCATTATCTAACTGTTTATGCAAGGCAATCATGGGTCACCCAATGTTTCATATCAAGGTCAACTTCCATCGAGTCTACTATAGATGATGGTTCAGGAAGTGAAGTCAATATCATAGAATGGGAAGATTTGATGAACACGCCTGAAGAGATAGCAGATATTTGGGCCAGCGGTGAGGAGGATGTTAACCATGTCACTAGGGGAGATCGCCATTTCAAGCCCACTCACTTGGAATCTGATAATCCCTTAGGAGAGTTAGAGAGACCCCAACGCACTGAAGTTCAGGAGGAAGAAGAATAGATACTTAAACAGCTTAAGCGAACTCAAGCCAATATCACTATCTGGGGACTTTTGATGGCTTCTCAGAAACATAGGCAGACAGTACTCAGGCTACTTAATCAGGTTCAGATCACTATCGATACTTCACCTAAGGATTTAGTCGATTTGGTCAGTCCAATTCAGTATGGGCAGTCAATATTCTTCGCAGAGTCAGATCTCCCAAAGAAGGGACCCCATCATTTGCAAGCTATGTACGTTACGGTGGATACTCTGGGCAAGAGGATTCCTACTGTATTGATAGATAATGCGTCAGCTCTGAATGTATGACCCCTTAGCACTGCCACTTCCTTAGGCATCGAACCATCAGAATTCAAGCCTTCAGGGCAAACTGTGAAATCATATGATAATACTCGAAGGGAAGAGATCGGCATGGTCACTTTACTCTCGTCATTGGGCCTGTAGAATTCCAAGTTGATTTCCAAATACTAGATGTGCCTGCTTGCTTCAATCTCTTACTTGGTAGACCGTGGATCCATCCAATTGGGGCTGTACCCTCCTCTCTCCATCAGAAAGTCAAATTTCCATACAAAGGCTCGGTGGTGACATTGAAAGGAGATTCTGAGATCACTCATACCCATATACCCATTTGTGACATCAAGAATGAATTTGAAGATATACATTTGTCGAGCTTTGAATACATACAGTGTGTAGAGGTTGAGCCAGGATGTAAAGAGAAAAAGGTGCTAGATTGCAGTCCATACGGAAATACGCAAGTGGGCCAAACCATGAAAGATATGAGCTTCTTTCCATGAATGGGCTTAGGTCGTCGTCATCAAGGTACACCTAGTCCCATCAAGTATTCTTCAGCAATGTATCCATTCGGATTGGGCTACCAGAGTACCGAAGCCGATAGAAAAGAGATAACATGGAAAAAAAGGGAAAGACAACTGGACAAAGAATAGGGACGAGCTCTTAACCTCACTCTGAAACCTTATCGACCCACTCTGAATGGGGCTTTTGTCAAAGAAGGAGATGATTTTTCTTATTGTGGGTTCTCTGAGCCTATTTACCTTGAAGATCAAAAAATAAGGGTTCCTGGGCTTGAAATCTTCTTCAACACTCCACTACCTCTCTCCAACTACCATCATGGCTGAAGAACATGTAGAGTTCAATTGGGCCGACCATATCGATGAAGTCACCATAGGGGCTATATTCAAAGAGATCACTTGCATCGAAGAGCATGTTCATGAACCCTATCCTATCCACCTCATTGAAGATGCCACCAATCCATTGACCAATTGGAGCCTTGAATATGAGCCTCGAGTTGAAGACTCAATCGCGGAAGATTCGCTCCCATCAGATGATAGCTTGTAGGAATTCTATACTTTCTTTCCATAGGATTGTAGAATAGCACTCTTGTTTTTCCTTTTCAATAAAATCATCCCTCCTCTGTTAGGAGGTGAATGATAGCTTAGCTTGTGTTATTTTTCTTCTTCATGATTAATAAAGTATTATTTTTCTTCATTCTTCTCGCAGCTTGTCTCTTCTTTTTTCTGTGGGTATATATGGCATGAACATAGATCCTAGAGAGGATGTTCCCCCTGAGTTTGAACAACGAAGGGAAATGGAACATGCTCACCCTAATATGGATGAATTAATATCAATTAATTTAGGATCTAATAAATCACCTAAGATGATTAACATTGGGGCAACTCTGTCACCACAAGAATGGGAAAAATTGGTAGGATTATTGAGAGAGAACATAGAGGTTTTTACATGGTCGTATAAGGATATGCCAAGAATTGACACCGACATAGTACAATATTTCATCCCTACTAACCCAGAGTTAAGCCGATTAAATAGAAGTTAAGGAGAATGAAGCCGAAATGGGCACTTAAAATCAAGGATGAAGTAGTGAAGTAGATGAATGCTGGATTTCTCCAAGTAATGGAATACCCCAAGTGGTTAGCCAACATTGTACCAGTGCCTATGAAAGATGGGAAGGTTAGAATGTGCGTAGATTTTCGGAATTTGAACAAACTGTGCCCTAAAGATGATTTCCCGTTGCGACGCATGGATATTTTGGTAGATAGTACCGCCGGTCATGCTCTATTATCTTTTATGGATGGGTTCTCAGGTTATAATCAGATAAAGATGGCCCCTCAAGATATAGAAAAAACCTCTTTCATCACTCAATGGGGGACTTTCTGTTATCGGGTTATGCCCTTTGGCCTAAAGAACGCCGATTCTACCTATCAGAGAATGGCAACCACCTTGTTACATGACATGATTCACAAAAAAGTTGAGTTGTATGTGGATGATATGATCGTAAAGTCTATAGATCGAGAAGGTCATTTTGGGGCTTTAAGTAAATTCCTTCAGAGGATTAAACAGTATAATCTAAGACTAAATCCTCAAAAATGTGTCTTTGGAGTAACCGCAGGGAAGTTGTTGGGGTTTATGATCACACAGAAAGGAATAAAAGTTTACCCGAGAAAGATTAAAGCCATCACGGAGATGTAGACGCCGAAAACTGGGAAAGAGATTCGAGGGTTTTTGGGGAAAATTCAGTTTATCAGTCGATTCATAGCACAGCTGACCATAATTTGTGAGCCCATCTTCAAGCTTTTTAAGAAAGACGTGCCCACGAAATGGAATGACTGTGAACCCGCCACATTCGAGCCCCCTCCATTTGAAAGCTCTCTTTTTTATTTGGAATTGGATTCACTTATCATTGTGGATTAGTAGATAATTATCCTTTACGATTTATCCTTCTCTTTTATCTACTTATTTATCCTTCTCTATTATCCTTCTCTATTATCCATCTATATTATCCACTCAAGGTCATCCAATCCTAATTATCCTTCTCTATTGTGGGAGTCCACTTAGATTGGGTTTTTGAAAAAGGAATGGATTTTGATCAAGCAAGGAGTCGCCACCTTATTTTTAGGGAATAAGGAAACTACAAAAAAGAGTTTTATTTAAAATAAAACAATGACCCCATTTTTGGAAAAACATGGTCTTCGAATCAAAGTTTGGATTCGGGGGCTAAGTTATGAGATGGGAAGGTTCCAAGACTCATCTTGTAGGCACCCATCTCACCCTAATTAAAGGTCTCTTAATTATTTTTGGGCTTTATCAAAATCTCATAAAAAACAACCTATCATATCTAATCAACCAAGAAAAATAGGAATAATATTACATATATAATAATAGATAATAAAAAAATATCGCAATCCTAAAGACCTAAGGAGACAAAAATCAACCTAAGATTGGACTTGGACCCTATTGGCGGCCTACGTACCTTGTCAGTTGCCTGACAAGAATCAAAGTCCACGTAGTTCGATCACCCTAGGACTCTCCTATTGTAATGAACTACATCATTTAAAAGTGTTTGACTTTATCTAAGATATTATCTTCGAGAGTTTTTATCCATTCAAAATTACTTTTCAAAATTATTTGATAATTAAAAGATTTCCAATGCATTTAGAATTTTTTAAAAGATAGAAATTATCTTCTAGAAGTAAACCTCAATTTAAACTTCCTTTTTCAAAATCATTATCCATGGAATTTCATTCCAAAAATCATTTCTTTTTCAAAAAAATTATTTTCAATATAAACTCTTTTAAAAGATTCCCATTTCATGAGATAACCATTTAATAAATCAATTATTTTTAATAAAAACCATTTTTTAAAATCTCTCTCGAAGATAAACTCTTAAACTCGATCAACTACTTGAATTTGAATGCAACCCTTACAACAAAGAAAAGTCCTAGGGAAGGTCAAGTGACCTTCCTAAACCTAGGGTCTGTACCTAATCCTAAGTTAGTATAAAAAAAAAAACCTAACATAATAATTTAAGGCATGCTAAAATTTAAATAAACAAACATAATATTAATCCTACAATTCATGAAAAATGCCCTAAATGCATACTAATTTAGCTATGTGAACCTAGGCATATTTCTAAGTTAGATTTGGCCTTAAAAATGATTTTTAGAAGTGATTTAGAGGTATAAATATATCTGGACAGATTTAAATATAATCTTTAGACCCTTCTAAAAACCCTAAAAAAATAATAAAAAATGTGACAATGACCTAGCATGCATCCTACATGAATATACTACAAAACCATATGAAGAAATTAAGTAAAAAATGGGCTTAAAAATGATAATTAGGACACTTTAAAGTATACATTCAAATCTGGACATATTTGAATATATACCTTAAATAACCTAAAAATCATGATTAATCCATAGAAAATTACAAATAAATGTCCTATCATGCATGCTACATATTAATCTAGAAAAATATACAAAATAATATCAAAACTATGGTATAAACAAACCAAAATATCTTACCCAAGTACAAGGGAAGAGACTCACCTTTGCAAGTTCCCTCGAACACATTTCATATACTCAAACCATCAAAACAAGATTAAGAATCATGCTATAAACAAAACAAAACACAAAACTACCCTAAAAATATTAAAACCATAGACATTCATCCTATATATGCAAAATGATTCAATTTTAACTAACATGCATTATTAACCCTAAAATAGAAAATATCACATCCTAAACTAATTCCTATCATGCATACTAAATATAAATGAACTCCTAAACATATTCCTATTAACAATAATAAATAACATGCCTAAATACATACACCTAAACTCAAACTTCCTAAGCTAACCATACAAAATCCATAAATGCAGAAACTTATACATTAATACCCACATGAAATAAACAACTAACTTTTTACTTCTAACCTATGAATATCCAACCTAAGAATTCATTCCTAACATGACATAGACATAGAAAAAGAGAAGAAGAAGAGAAAAAGAATACTAAACATACAACTATGCAGAAATCTCCAAAATCAAACTATGTTATGCAAAACTCCATTCTAAGCATCATGGTATATTCAAACATACCTTTAGACTTCTTCTTCCTTGCTCCAAGCTTCCTTCTTCAAGCTCTAATGGCCTCCAATTTCATGGCTAAGGTATTGAGGGCTGCTACAAAGGTCTTCAAGTCTCCAATGTTCAAGAACTCATTTTCAACCTAACTCCTATATATAGGAAAGGCTTCAAATCAATCAATAGTCCACATTAAAACCATTAGGAATGATCCAAGAGCCCTAAATGTGTCTTCCTAGGTCTCCAAAGTCGAACCAAGTGATCCAAACTGACCCAACTTGGCTGTGAGAGAGTCCCGAGTACACAAAACACTCAAATGATCAAATTTGAGCAAATCTGGAGACTTGGCTGTTAGAAGTATGGCCTAAAACCAATCCTAAAGGGTATATTAAGTTTCATATTATCTATAT
>JAESVK010047187.1:0-11407 GCA_017140935.1 Hamamelis virginiana | reverse complement strand
AACAAAATGGTGTTGATATTGGTTCTAGCCAAGAGAGGGCTAAATTCATTCCTGCCGCCCCTTTTCCTCAAAGACTTAGGGCACCTAAGAAATTGACCAATCATGCGGAAATTTTTGAATTGTTCAAACAGGTGAAAGTCAACATACCTTTGTTGGATGCTATTAAACAGGTGCCCTCGTATGCAAAATTCTTGAAAGACTTGTGTACGGTAAAAAGGAATTTGGGTGTGCATAAGGAAGTTTTCATGACCGAGCAATCCACATCCCTCTTGCAAAACACATTGCCCCGTAAATACAAAGACCCCGGGACCCCTACCATAGAAATCACAATAGGAAGTTCCAAAGTGGGTAGAGCTTTAGTAGATTTGGGGGCAAGTGTCAATTTGTTGCCATATTCTGTATATGTGGAGTTGGGGTTGGGAGAACTAGAGTCGACCGGGATCAAACTTCAGCTAGCTGACAGGAGCGTTAAGATACCTAGGGGAGTAGTGAAAGATGTGCTTGTGCAAGTGGATAAATTCTATTTCCCTGTGGATTTTGTGGTGTTAGAGACCCACCCTGTAGTAGATCAAGGGAGTCAATTCCCTGTGATTCTAGGTAGGCCTTTCTTGGCCACAGCTGATGCGTTAATTCAGTGTAGGAGTGGGTTGATGACCCTTACCTTTGGAAACATGACTGTGAACTTGAATATTTTCAATTTGATAAGGGAAGTGGGGGAAGATATGGAGGATGAGGTGCATGAGGTGAGTAGGATAGATACCTTAGTGCAGCACCAATGGGATCTTTCCGCCCATGATGATCCCTTGCAGTCTTGTTTGGTGAGTGAGAATGTTGAAGATGTGGAGGTGAGTGATGAGATGGAGTTTCTATACTCCATGCTCAATGAAGAGAAAGTTATGGAAGTGAATGGGTGGGTGCCTCGCTTTGAAGCATTGCCACCCATTGAGAAAAATCTTGTCCCATCTAGTATCCAACCACCGGAGTTAGAGTTGAAACCCTTGCCCTCTGATTTGAAATATGTGTACCTAGGTGACAATGAGACCTATCCCGTGGTCATTTCTTCTCACTTGGAGACTGACCAAGAGCGTAAATTGTTGGAAGTGCTTAGAGACCACAAAAGTGCCATAGGTTGGTCCATTGCCGACCTCAAGGGAATTAGTCCCTCTCTTTGCACTCATAGGATTTATCTCGAGGATGATGTCAAACCTTCCCGCCAACCTCAACGGAGATTGAACCCCATAATGAAGGAGGTTGTGCGAAAGGAAGTTCTGAAGTTGTTGGATGTGGGGATAATCTATCCTATAGCGGATAGTAAGTGGGTAAGTCCTATACAAGTGGTGCCCAAGAAGTCGGGTATTACTGTTGTAGAGAGTGAAGGAGGTGAATTGATTCCCACACGAGTCACCACGGGGTGGCGAGTGTGCATTGACTATAGGAAGCTAAATTCATCCACTAGGAAAGACCACTTCCCCTTACCCTTCATTGACCAAATCCTAGAGAGAGTAGCGGGACATGCCTTCTATTGTTTTCTAGACGGATATTCGGGGTACAACCAAATAGAGGTTTCCTTAGAGGATCAAGAGAAGACTACTTTCACATGTCCCTTTGGGACATTTGCCTTTAGGAAAATGCCTTTTGGGTTGTGTAATGCGCCTGGTACCTTCCAGAGATGCATGACAGGGTTGTTTAGTGACATGGTGGAAAAGATTGTTGAAGTTTTCATGGATGACTTCTCAGTCTTTGGGGACTCTTTTGATAGTTGCTTGGAGAACCTATCTAAGGTTCTAGAAAGATGTGAGGAGAAAAACCTTGTGCTCAATTGGGAAAAGTGTCATTTCATGGTGACACAGGGAATAGTCCTAGGACATATTGTGTCGTCTAGGGGAATAGAGGTTGATAAGGCCAAGATTGAACTAATTGCCAAACTTCCCTCTCCTAAGACTGTAAAAGATGTGAGATCATTCCTAGGACATGCTGGCTTTTATAGGAGGTTCATTAGGGGATTTAGCGGGATTGCGCGACCCTTGTGTAATCTCTTGGGCAAGGACGTTCCTTTTGAGTGGGGGCATGATTGTGAGGTCGCTTTTTGTAAATTGAAAGAAATGCTAACTTCACCTCCTATCATGCAAACACCCAACTGGAATTTACCTTTTGAAATCATGTGTGACGCCAGTGATTTTGCCATAGGAGCGGTGTTAGGTCAAAGGGTGGATAAAAAACCACATGTCATTTACTACGCTAGTAGAACAATGAATGATGCCCAAAGAAACTATACAACTACTGAGAAAGAGTTGCTAGCGGTGGTTTTTGCCTTAGACAAGTTTCGGTCGTACATCCTAGGTTCACCCATTCTAGTCTTTACGGATCATGCGGCATTAAAATATCTTTTGACAAAACAAGATGCCAAGCAAAGACTAATTAGGTGGATTCTACTCCTCCAAGAATTCAATTTAACAATCAAAGATAAAAAGGGAGTTGAGAATGTTGTCGCCGACCACTTGTCTAGGATCTCCTTTGATGATTCTGCTAACACCCTTCCCATATCTGAGACCTTCCCTGATGAGCAACTGTTTGCTCTTTCCCAATGCCCTTGGTTTGCGGATTTAGTGAACTATCTTGTGACTGAACAGATTCCTACCCATTGGAATGCCCAGGATAGGAAGAAATTTTTGAGAGAGGTGCAAAAGTACTACTTTGATGACCCTTACCTCTTTAAATATTGCCCTGACCAAATATTGAGAAGATGTGTGCCGGATATTGAAATACCGAGCATCATGTCATTTTGTCATAGTGAGGCATGTGGGGGTCATTTCTCTGCTAGGAAGACAGCCGCCAAAATCTTACAATGCGGTTTCTATTGGCCTTCCTTGTTCAAAGACTCTTTTGAGTTTTGCAAGACCTGTGAGCGTTGCCAACAATTAGGGGGAGTTACTAGGAGACACATGATGCCCCTCACACCCATCATAGTTATAGAGATTTTCGATTGTTGGGGCATCGACTTTATGGGACCTTTCCCATCCTCCTTTGGTAACCTGTACATCTTACTGGCAGTGGACTATGTGTCCAAGTGGGTTGAGGCTATCCCATCTAAGACCAATGACCATAAAGTAGTTTTGAAATTCTTGAAAGAGAACGTCATGTCTAGATTTGGGGTACCTAAGGCGATCATTAGTGACGGCGGTTCGCATTTTTGCAATCGCCCCTTTGAGACCTTAATGAAAAAATATGGGGTAACCCATAAAGTGTCAACCGCCTACCACCCACAGACCAATGGCCAAGCTGAATTGGCCAATAGGGAGATCAAGCACATCCTAGAGAAGACTGTGAACCCCAATAGGAAAGATTGGTCACTTAGGTTGACTGATGCCTTATGGGCGTATCGCACGGCCTTTAAAACAGTGTTAGGCATGTCTCCCTATCGCATAGTGTATGGAAAGGCGTGCCACTTGCCAGTGGAGATGGAACATAGGGCATATTGGGCTATTAAACACTTGAATTTTAATCTTGATGCCGCAGGTCAGCAGAGGAAGCTCCAGCTAAGTGAGCTCGAAGAAATTAGGCAAGACGCCTATGAAAGTGCTAGGGTGTACAAGGACAAGATGAAAGCATTTCATGACAAGAACATCGCTCGTAAGTCTTTCGAGCCAAATCAAAAGGTCCTGTTGTACAACTCTAGGCTGCACCTTTTTCCTGGCAAGTTGAGGTCCCGATGGGTGGGACCATTTATTGTCAAATCCGTGTTCCCTCACGGGGCTGTGGAGATTGAGAATCCCAAGAATGGCAACATTTTCAAAGTGAATGGACAACGCCTCAAGCCATTTTTGGAGAACTTTTCGCATGAGACTGTGGAAGAGGAGCTTGTAGACCCAGTCTATTGCGAGGCCCCATCAGAGTAACTTCTTTTGTGATTATGTGTATATAGCTCTTTTTACCTTTGTTTAGTTGTTTTCTTTTGGAAATTGTGGATACTCTAACCTTTGTGCAGATTTACTGTAGTGTAAATGATTTACAAGTGCTTTTGTAGCCTCTTCCCATTTTTGTCTTTAAATGCTTATCTTTTCATGCATTGAGGACAATGCTCATTCTTAAGTAGGGGGGGAGGTTCACTTGTGTTCATTTTTCATGCTCATTCTCACACAATAGGTAGCTTCTTTTTGGATATAGAGTAGTATGCATAGCAAGAATCATAGCAAATACTTTTAATGCAAAATTTTTCGATTTTTGAGCTTACATGAGAATAAAACTTGAGACTTATATGCTATGCTTCCTATTGAACTTGCATTATGTACGTAAACTTTCCTATTGCACATGCACGCCAATGGAGCGGAACTAAAACTTATAGCACATCACTTGAACATTTTGTCATTCCATCCATCTATTCATGTTTTGCACATTGTGACTTACATCAAGTTATGCTCATATCGAATACATTTGGTATTGTTAGTCTTGCAAGTCATGATTTTTGATTCAAGCACATTTTCGCTTGATTTGAGCTTTAAGGATCGCATTTTCGCATGAACTTTCATTTATATGTATCATATTCATTTTGGAACAATCGTACAACTTTGAAAGATGATTTTAGGCCATCATTGCTCTTTTGAACCTCAATTCCTTGAAAGTTTCCATTTCGAACCCTAATTTGAGCCAAGAGTGCCAATTCGTTCAAAGCTTAGGAACCCTAGGGTAATTTTGGAAGGCGGAGCCGTGTTAGCATGCCGTGGTACTTTTTCCCCGGTGTTTTAAGTTGGTGGTGGTTGAAAACAAATTGGAACAAGGTTTGGTGGCTTGCAAAGTTGGAAAATTGCATAAACAAGCAAAATTTGGCATTTTCAGCAAAGTGGGACCGGTACCCCTCATTGTGGGACCGGTACCCCCTTACAGAATTGAATGGGACCGGTACCACTTTAAGTGGGACCGGTACCACTTTAAGTGGGACCGGTACCACCTGCTGCAGTTTGAAAATTTCGAGCTTTTAAAGCCCTAGCCCGACATTCAACCCCACTTCAACCCTTTTTCACCCACTTTTCTCACCTTTTCTCTCATTTTCAACCCCTCCCAAGCATCCTCCATCACTTTGGAGAGATTTTTACCACTCCTCACCAAATCCACCATCAAAACCCTAATTTTCCCACTTTTTCACCATACATCGCCCCATTCCCATCTCAAATCGCAAAAACCCTAACCCTAAACCTGAAAATCCACCATTTTACACACTCTTTCCATTGATTGAAGGCGGGTACGCACTGAGTGGCGGTAGTGGACTTCTTTGGGTGTTTTGAAGCATTATCTTGCATTGTGGGTAAGTGTTTCAAATTTGTGAAGTTGCAAGCAAGTTAGGTTTTTGTTCTACATTTGGTGAATTGTGTTTGGGTGAAGTTTGTTATTGTTTTTGGGGATTTTAGTATTGTTGGTAGTGATTTGTGTGATTATGGAGCTTGTGGGAAGGAAAATGCTTTGTGATGCTAAGAGGGGGTGTTCGATGTTCATTGAAATGGGCTTGTGGGACTGTGTAGTAGCCATGCTAGTGCTACTTTGTGTTTTTGGTCTAGTTGTGACGCTTATGGCTAGGACCAAGACACCGAAAGGAGGGAAAGCCTCAGGCTCTTCTGTGGAGCAGGCAGTCAAAAAGAGAAAGGCAAGCTCTTCTCAACCTGTGAAGAAGGGAAGGGGAAAGAGGCATGAGAGTGAAAGTGAAGAGAGCGAGGATGATGACATTGAGGCCATGTTTGATGAAGGTGGGGAAGAAGGGGAAGAGGATGAATGGGTTCAGTCACTTGCAAAAAGAGGTTTCATTTGTGAAAGGACTGTGGAAGCTTCAACCTTTATCCACACTCATCCCATTCGAGGTGCCATAGATACCCAACACTTGGGCTTCCTGTGTAGGCCTGTGGAGGGCTATCACCCATCCGTGGTAAGAGAGTTTTACTCGAATCTGAGAGTACATTCGGAAATGGAATATCACATGAAGACTACTGTAGGTGGAAAGTCCTTTCTTGTGAACACTACAGTCATTGCTACGGCCTTGGGATATCCTCGACCTTCTCATGCAGATGGTGTCCCTTACCCATTCCGCCCTTTGACACCTTTCGATGGGGCATCCTTCGCTCGAGCTATGTGCTCAAACCCTGTGCCAATGATATCATTCAATAAAAATCAGTTCACCCCTGGGAAGCTAAAGCCCGAGTATGCATTAATGAACAAAATCATCCACTGTCGCATTGACCCAAAAGGAAAAGAGAAAGTACCAAGAGTCGATGAGATCAAGTTTCTTTTTGAAGTGATGAATGGGCGGCGAATTGACTTCGCAGCGGTGATTTGGGCAGTAATGAGGGACTTTGTGAACTTCGCAAGCAAGTCGACCTACATGCCTCATCCTTGCTTGATCACTCAGATTGTAAAAGCTGAAGGAATTAAGCTGCCTCCAAAGAACAAAATGACACTTCCTCACTTTGGTCCCATAAACAATGTAACCGAAGCAAGGAGTATAGCTGCTTCAGTGAAGCCCAGGCCAGCTCAATCCCAGTCAGTTTCTGAAGGGCCGTCCTCGTCGTCAGCACCTAAGCCTGCAAGTACATCTCCACTCAAGAGAATGGAGCGCCGAATCAAGGGATGGTTCAAATGCATTCTGGGGAAGCAGAAGCAGATTGACCATAGACTGGCTAGGTTGGAGAGAGAGGTTCTTGTGCTTAGAGGTGACCCATCCGCTGTTGAGCCGCCAGTTCCTACTTTGGAGGGGGATTCCGATGAGCTTGATGACTGTGTGGATGAAGATGATTTCAGTGATGAGGAGGAATCAGAGGAGGAGTAGTTGGGGGTGTTTTCTTTAGTAGTTAGGTTGTTTGTGTTCAGTTGTGTTTTTACTTTCCTAAGTCTAGTTTTATTTCGTTTAGGGTAGCATAGGGCGGTGTTGGCACAGGGTAGTGACCCAAGCCATGTTAAAGCCAACACCCGTTTTGTTTTGAAGCCCCTTTGTGTAAACCCACGGTCATTACATGCTTAGAAGTCCTTTTTGATTTTAAAGTGTCGGTTGTTCCCTTATGAACATTATGCATCTATGAATGGTTAGTTTTTGTTATGAATGCCTTATTTCTGCTTCTTGGTGTATGCTTTCGCGTTACTCCATTCCACTCATTCTTATATCATTGTTTTTAGTTCTTGTTGATGGATATTGGTTTTGTGAAACTCTTATTGGCAAAAATTTCACACACATGGAAAAGGGACAAGCATAAGTAGTTCAATTTCTTGCAATATATGTCAAGCTAAAGTAGTATGCTCATGTTTGCATGTTGAAAGCGAACTCTTTTGTGCATTTATTTGTTTCTTTTCTCTTAGTTCTTACTTCTTTTTGGTTCAAATCTTACTAGGGACTAGCAAGATACAGGTTGGAGGGTGTGTTTAGCACATAATTCGCCCGTTTTTACTTGTCTTTTTGTACATTTTACCTGTTCTTCAACCCTAGTTTGGCTTGATTCTGGTATTTTTAATCTTTTCATTGTTTTTGAGCACGTGCAGGTTGCATGGTGCTAATTCCATTCTTTTGAAGGTATTCGATGAATGCCGAAGGTTTTCATCCACTGTCCACAGCTTGCAAGCACATTCTCATGATCATGGTGTGCATTTATGGAGCATTCCCCGTCAAAGCCTCGCCCAAGCAAGTCACTCGCTCACTTCCATGGCATTGAAGGATCAAGTACCTTTGGAGAAGGTTTTCATGCTCATACGATCATTCGGGGCAAGCGAGGACGAAGCGAGGGACCTTGGAAGTCAAAACAGGGCAAAACAGGCACTTTTCAGCAAGGGGTACCGGTCCCACCTTGGGGGGTACCGGTCCCACATATGCAGAACTGAATGGTACCGGTCCCACCTTGGGGGGTACCGGTCCCAATGTTCGGGAAATCACCCGGGTGATTTGTAAAACCTTCTAAACTCATGGGTATTCTCGTCCATTCATCCCCATGTCTGATGCCCTTATGGGGGGGGTATTTAAAGCACATTTGCAGCTGTTGGGAGGCATTCTCTCTTGTTCTTAGCTTAGTTTTCTAGGGTTAGCATAGTTTTTGGGGTTTTTAGCTTAGTTTAGCTTGTGTTCTTGGATTTCTAGCTTAGTGTAACTTAGTTTGTTGTTTAATCTTGTTAATCTTACCTTGTAATCTCTAGTTTAGGTTGTTATTTTCCATTTTCATCACAAAGTTGTAAGCTACTCTTGTTTTTGGTTCATTTATTACAAGCATTTACTCATTTTCAGCTTTTATGGTTGTGTATGGTTGTTTTCTTCTCCATTATGACTAGCTAAGCATTTAAGGAGGGTTCTTTGGTGAAGTTCCTCTCCAAAACCTAAGGTAATGGTGGTTTCTCAACTCAAATGCTTTAAAGTTAATGGAATGCTAGCTTCCTCTACTCTCACTTCCTTTTGAACCCATATGGAGTCATATTCATGACCAAAATATGACTTGTGAGAGGTTGTATATTGGTGATGAGCACATATGATCTCCATGTGTATGCTAAAACATCAAGATGAGTAGTGAGTTGCATTCCATCATTTGTTCTATGTTCTTGAGCTTTTATTGTTAAAATCTTTCCATTCAAAGCCATATGTCACATGGACCATTTGAATGTGTATGTGTGAGAAACCACTAAGCCTAGGGTAGGAAGGAACGAATCCATAGAACCCATCCTTTCTCTCATTTACAAGTTTACAAATCAAATCCTCGCCATTAATTTGGCACAAAAATCACAATCAAACAAACCCCATATTTACTTGTGTTTTTACATTCATTGGGTAGCATAACCTAAGAATCACTAGAACCTATTCCACTCCCTGTGGAAATGACCTAGGTACTCCTAGTTTTATTGCTAGACGATCATAAGACTCCTACGCTTGGGAATCTCATGCGCACAACACTTCAATTTACGTCCAAGCACTTGGTAGACCGTAAAATAAGAGGAACATTAAGGAATTTAACCCAGACAGGGATGCTAGAAAAACAGGATTTCTTCAACTCCATACCTGGTTGCCACTGTTTAAGAACAATATAGCTACCAGCAATAAAGTAAGGCCCTTCATTCAAAATCCTATCAAGAGCTTGTGAATTTTTGGCTTTAAACAAGAAAAAACCTTAGTCAAACTTCAGCACTTCATTGACATCCTCACCCCATACCCGAGCAGCCCAGCTTCTAACAAGAGAGAAGGAGAGGTTCTTGTCAAGAACATACCCTATAACAGATAAATCCCACAACTTCTTACCTTCATCAAGGACCAGATCAGGCACAACATAAAAATCTTCCTGAATCTGCCCAGAGTCCATCTTAGATAGCTTAAGCAGCTTTGCTTGACTAGCAGGATAATTGATAAGGCTGTTCCAAGGACGCGAAAGAGGGGCTGGCAGCTCAACACCATCACTGGAATGAGAAATAGGGCGAGAAGCCAGAGGAGGGAAGTCGGCATTCGAACCTAACCGAAGGGGACCTCCTCTAAGACCCAAAGTATTAGCTTTGGACCGAGGGTTAGAGACTGCACCTTGCACAACATCCGGAAAGGTGATGGGCGCTGCAGCAGGAAAAGCATCAACGACAACTCCAGACTTGGCTCCTGGTCCTATGTCAACAGAAGGAGGGGAAACAGCTACATCCACTGAGGGAGACATAGAACCTTCCACAGATCCAACAATCCCATGCTTAACTGGGCCGGCTGCACTACTTGGTTTAACAAAACCAATAACACCACAGGGATTAACAAAGCTAGCATCACCACTTGAATGAAGATCTTGAGCTGTGTCTAATGCAAGCTTACCATGAGAGATGCAATAACGTCAGAGGAACAGGCTGCACGTGCTTCGAGAGCTGCATGCTTACCAATTGCTTCAACAGTATCACAAGAACGGGTTGCATGCGAATCACGTACAACATGCATTATCGGGACCCTATTAGGAGAACAACCAGCCTGCATACCACTATCAATATTAAAAGGCATATTATCACCATCAGCACGTGCTTCATACTCACCCTTGGCAACGTGGAACGAGAGAGTAGGTAAGATAGATGTTGCGTGAGCAGGAAAACCTGCAATTGTGTTACCGTCCTTACCATTTTTACCAACAAGCTCCTGACCGTGGGCAGCCTCCACTACCTCACGGGTAGTAGCAACCACCTGGTTAGCCTCACAAAAATAATTAAAGGATATATTCTCATCAACCTCGATTGCACCAGCAGCTCCCCACCCACCCTTGACACGGCCAGCGACTGAAGCACTATCATCACAGAGGGATGCGTGAGCTGCACTTTTACCACCACGAGCTACAGAAGTAGCAACAATACAAGCCTGGGGATAGTTTGCATGAGAGGCATGCCTTTCGAGAAGGCTCGTGTCCCTATCAGGAAAAAAACTTGTATGCGCACCACTATTAAAAGTATTAAAATTATTTCCATTAACATCACACGCACCATCAGCTCCACTAGCTCCCCTGACATCCTTGGAAACAAGGACATTATGGGATAGACAGCTAGATGAACCAGGGGATGGACTGCTAACAACTGTGGTAGCTGCACCACAGCAGACTGCGACAGTATAACGAGAGGCTTCCGCTGTAACCGTACACATGGGACCAGCTTCTAAGTCGGCGCATGACTCACCTGCCACATCAACCCCAAGAAAAGCTGGAGGAGAACCGGGCTGAAAAACTTCTCGGTGAACGATATTATCCTCAATGACAAACCTATCTGCACAACCACCATTAACACCGGACACCTTAGCTTCACGCTTATCCTGCAAATCCGTAATAACGGAACCAGAACCATCCTCAACGGAGGAGTTTGGAGCTAACAGCACTTCATGCTGACCCTCCACCTCATCAGAATCCATGACATCCTCCTCAGACCCGCAAACTGAGCACTCCTCCTCAGAACCACAAGAATAGCTACAATCACTATCATTATCATCTGGATCCAACATACTACCAGAAACAACACTAGGATTGGGGCACTTTCTATGACTGTCATCAGAGCAAGTAGTAATATTATTCACTACAATCTCACTTCCATCTCTAACAGAAGATAAAGATTCACCATCATTCCCCCTGCTCCTAAGACTTGTCCTAAGGTAATCGTCAATGAAGTGTGCGATCCTAAGGAGAGGGTTCTTTGTTCTCCAAAGGTCATTTCCAACAACACTGCTGAGTGGATTGAGGTCTCTACCAATAAGAACAGATCAAAATCTGTTTGTGAGAAAAAGACTGTTGAGCATCATTCAAGCTTAATGGATGGGAAGAATATGTTTGAGGTGCTATCCTCTGACATCGATACTGATCCCCCTTTGGTTTGTGATTCTGTTGATGATCCTCCTAGTTCTACTAGGCTGAGACTTTAGGATAAGTTGAAAAACTTTAAAAATGCAAGAAGGAAAGGTGTTGAC
>JAESVK010047181.1:0-10193 GCA_017140935.1 Hamamelis virginiana | reverse complement strand
TATATATATATATATATATATATATATATATATATATATATATATATATATATATACACGCACACACACACACAGTACGTGAAATGATCTAGTTAGCTAATGCTGACTTAGATCTAAGTCAGTTAAGACTTATGGCCGTCGAATCATCTCATGAATGGAGGTTTTTTTTAAGTGATGAGATGATCCAATACCCATAAATGCTTAGATGACTTAGATCTAAGTCAACATTAATTGACTAGATCATTTTAATAAAAATAAGAAAAAATTTTAGTTTGACCCCCTCAACTATCACCGACTTACACATTACATTCTTATAATTTAAATTGCAACACATGGACCCCCTATAGTTGTGATTTGTAGCATTTTACACTCTTATGACAATTAACCATTTGTTTCTTTGACTGAAAAATGGTGTTTGTCTTGTTATATTTTTATGCAGTATTTCTCATTGATGACTAATGTATATATAAGCATATCAGTGAAATTTCATAATTTTTCTCAATATAATTTACTTTTTATGAATTATTTTCTCTATACGGTAAATAAAATTCATAATAAATAAAACATATTGAAAAAAATCATTAAACCTTACCAATATGCTTGTAGATACATTAGTAATTTAAGATAAATATTGTATGTAAAAATAACAAGCCTAACACCATTTTTCAGTCAAATAAATAAACGGTCAACTTGTAGAAGGGTGCAAATAATCACAAATCAAAACTATATGAGGTCTATATATATATATAGGAGTGCAACGTGTAAATCGATATTAGTTTAGGAAAGCAACCTGTAGGTTGCAAATGAGTGTACAAAATTAAGCATAATTCTGATGGATCCATTGAAAGATATAAGGCCAGATTAGTGGCCAAAGGATTTACACAGCAAGAAGGTTTAGATTATACTGAAACCTTCTCACATGTCGCTAAAATGACCAATGTTAGATGTTTACTAGCTTGCATGCACTTGCAGCAATTAATGATTGTGATTTGATTCAATTGGATGATAACAATGTATTCTTGCATGGTGATTTAGAAGAGAGTTTATATGTGTTTGCCACCTAGTTTCGCTAGCAAGGGGGTGACTCGAGTATGTAAACTCAACAAGTCTTTTAATGGCTTCAAATAAGCATCAAGACAATGGTTTTCAAAATTTTCTACTGCCTTACTTGACAAAGGTTTTGTTCAATCTAAATCTGACTACTCTTTGTTCACTAAAACTCAAGGTTCTTCATTCATTGCTTTATTAGTCTACGTAGATGACATAGTTATTGCAAGCAATGATGCACATTCAATTGATATTTTAAAGAAGTCTCTTCATGCTCAGTATAAGCTAAAGGATCTTGGTCCTTTAAAGTTTTTATTTTTTTTTATTTTTTGTTTCTGTCTGGAGGTAGCAAGATCTTTTAAGGGGATTTCAGTATGCCAACGTAAGTATGCTTTGGAGATATTATCAGACAGTAGACTCATTGGTTGTAAACCAGCAAAAACTCCAACGGAACATAACTTGAAGCTATCAAAGGAGGATGGAGATTTGATTGAAGATCCCACCATTTATCAAAGGTTGATAGGCAGGTTACTCTACTTAACAGTTACTAGACCAGACATCACATATTAAGTTCTTCATCTTAGTCAATTTATGGACAAGCCACGGGTTCCTCATTTACATGCAGCGAATAGAGTGTTAACAGTATATTAAAGGCACTCCTGGACAAGGTCCTTTCTTCCCCACATCATCTTCTCCACACTTGAAAGTCTTTGCTGATGCCGATTGGGCAAGTTGTCCAGATACAAGAAGATCCATAACTGGATATTGTGCTTTTCTTGGAGATTCATTGACTTCTTGGAAATTAAAGAAACAACAAACAGTATCCCAATCCTAAGCAGAGTCAGAATATAGGTCTATGGCCTCTATTGTATGTGAAATTATGTGGCTAATGTCTTTACTCAAGGACTTGAAGGTTGATCACCCGCAGTTCTCTTCATTATACTGTGATAACTAGGCTGCACTTCATATAGCGGCAAATCATGTGTTCCATGTAAGGAAAAAACACATTGAATTGGACTATCATCTGGTGCGTGACAAAATTCAAGAAAAATTCGTCCACACATTACACATTAAGTTTGTTAATCAACTTTCTGACATTTTTACAAAGTCACTCGACTCTCATACTTTTCATACCCTGTTAGGCAAGTTGGGTGTACATGATATTTACTCTCCACCTTGAGGGGGAGTGTTAGCACATGTTATATACATGTACAGGTCAGTAATTAATGAGCTGGTAATTAGTTAGGAAATTAGTTATCAGATTAGTTAGGAAATTTGTTAGTTTTATGAATTTATTCTCTCTAGTTTGTATATAAAAACAGAGCAGATACTGAAATAAAGCAAGAAGCATTTTCTAATATTTCTTGATAGTCAAACTGTAATTTTTTCAAAATAATAATTAGAAAAATTACATATATATGCACAGAGTACCTTTGAGCTATCATTTATCAATAATGACAAAGCAAGCCAGGAAGCAGCTGGTTGAGCAATATGTGGATAGAAGATTAATATGTAACTGGTTAGTTTATATTTGTTTAAGCTTTGACAAAATTCATTCTTGATGAAGTCTTAAATTATAATATCATATAACTGAAAATTCATTGGATTTTTCAATAATATAAAAAATAATGACAGTAAATATTTGCACTAGATAGCTGAAAATTGTTAGAAAAATTTATCTAGAATTGGATTATATTGTGTCAAACAATTATTTACAGAATAGAACAAATTGTATATCAATTCTGTAAAGTACAAAATTACATTCTAATTCTAATAAAGAATAAGAAGAAGTATAGAAAGACTACTTGAATAATAATTCTATCAAACCAAAAAATTATATAAAACAGAATGCATAAAATAATTACTTATAAGTTTAGCAGAATCTGAAGCAGGAAATTATTTACGAAACTTGATCAAGGCAAGTGTTGTACACTTTGTCCTTAAGACAGAATACGCCCCTCCTATAAGTGCTTAGAGTTTGATAGACATCTACCTCCAAGGATACAATTATCACGTTTACAGATGAAGCACTACAATCTATAAACACAGCGAACCAGAACAATGCCTATCTCCCTCTCTCTAAAAATGTATGCAGACAATGCAAGACTGTTGGAATAAATTGAATGCTGAATGAATGAACTCAGTGGCCTATTTATAGATGGAATGGTGCCCCTTCGTGAAGTGCAGAAAGGCACCAAATGGGACATGACCATGTGAAGAGTTGCAAAACCAAACATAACTTTTCACCATTGCAGAACAGTCAGAACTGCTTTGGGAAAAGCTGCAAAGCCATTATGGGTTGTGGGTTAGCCTAAAAATATAATGGGCTTGGTCTAAATGACCCCACCCCACCCCACCCGACCTAGCCCGGTCCGGTTCGGTGCGGTGTAAGGGGCGCGCGCGTGTGGTTTGGATCAAGCCCAAGTTTGGGTAGGTCCTCTCCCCTTACAAAACTTGGTATCCCTTGGGGCCCAACTCATAGGTCCAATGTAAGGGTATATAAGCACACAAGCTTTCCACTTTTATTCAATGTGGGACAAAGATGGCTATCACCTTCAATTACTTTCAAATGAGTGATTTTAAATTACAATTTCTTATTTAAACTATTATTATTTTGAGCTTATTAATACAACATATTAATCTCCTTTTTGAGATGAATGCATTCTAATATGGGCTTACTTCAAAAGGTTTGTGGGACCCATATATAAATTAAGCTAAAGTAGCTTACTTATGCTCAAAATATAACAATCCCCCACATGAATGAAAATTGGCTGGTTAATTATGCATATGACAAATGTTGACTCAAGAGAGAAATAAGAAGAGTCCCCGCATCATAAAAGGTAGCTTATGGCCTTGAACCTTCTTTAGTGAATGACTATTGAATTTGCTAGCTAATCAGTGAACATGATGTTTTGAACTGTTCAGCTATTTTGTGCAAACCAAGACAATAGAATTCACATGGTTTTTCTTCCAACATTTTTGGTTCTCATGATTGTGTTCATTTTGGCCTTGAACAAACCTGGTTTTCATGAGTACTCTAGAAAATTTTAGCCTTATCGTTCTCATAGAAGTGGCCACTTCTACACTCATATAGGTGATTCTTATTAAGAGTATCCTGTTATACCTACTTGAAGAATTCAAGATATAAAAATCATTAAAAGCTTAGCTTAACCTGATTCACGCTACAGGCATCGTAGTCTCATCATAGGAATAAGTAAGATAATTTTCTTCTTAGTGATTCTTCTGAGTCACAGACAATTAGGTTGCCCCTATTGAACCTAGATCTTGGGATCTCCAGTCAACTAGGTTGGGTTTCCATTATGGTAACTCTTAAATTTTAGGCTTTAAGCCCATTCCCCTAAATGAATTATATACTTGCTCTCTAGTCAAACCTTTAGTTAACGGATCCACTAGATTATCTTTTGACTTTATATACTTTATGGAAATAATTCCATTTGAGAGCAACTATTTTACGGTATTATGTCTTTGATGTATATGTCGAGACTTACCGTTATACATATCATTCTATGCCCTTCCAATAGCTGATTAACTATCATAATAGATACAGATAGCTGGCATAGGTTTTGACCACATTGGAATGTTTTTTAAGAAGTGTTGAAGCCATTCTGCTTCTTCACTAGCTTTATCTAAAGCTATAAACTCAGATTCCATTGTGGATCGAGCAATATATGCACGTTTACTTGGACGACTTCTAAAACACAGCTCCGCCTCCAAGAGTGAATATATATCCACTTGTGGATTTCTAGTCCTTTGTATCAGATATCCAATTAGCATCAGTACACCCTTCAAGTACAATTAGATATCTGTATAGTGCAACCCATAGTTTAGAGTGTATTTCAAATATCATAAAACTCTAACTATTGCCTTCCAATGGTCTAATCCTGGATTACTAGTATATCTACTTAATTTACTTACTGAGTAAGCTATGTCAGGTAGAGTACAATTCATTAAATACATCAGACTTTTAATAATTTGAGAGTACTCTAGTTGAGATACAGCTTCACCTTTATTTTTCGACAAATGTAAATTTATATCTACCGATGTTCTCACAGGATTGCAATCAAACTGATTAAATTTCTTTAGTATTTTCTCAATATAATGAGATTGAGATAATACTATTCCATTAGATATGATGTTCTAGAAATTTTAATTCCTAGAATAACATATGCAACACCTGTGTCTTTTATGTCGAAATTTCTAGTTAACATCTTTCTGGTAACACCATTATTACTTCCAATAATAAGCATATTATCAACATAGAGACAAACAATGACATACCTATTAGTAGTTTCTTTGATATAGACACACTTGTCACACTCATTGATTTTGAAACCATTTGACATAATCACTTTGTCAAATTTTTCGTACCATTGCTTTGGAGCTTGTTTTAATCCATAAAATGATTTTACAAGCCTACAAACTTTACTCTCTTGGCCTGGAACTACAAATCCTTCAGGTTGTTCCATATAAATTTCCTCATTTAATTCACCATTTAGGAAAGTCATCTTAACATCCATTTGATATATTTCAAGATTATGCACAACTGCAATAGCTATTGACATTCTAATGTATGTTATTCTTATAACTGGTGAATATGTATCAAAATAGTCCACACCTTCCTTTTATTTAAAGCCTTTAGCAACCAACCTGGCCTTATAGTTGTCAATTAATCCATCAATTTTCATCTTTCTTTTGAATATCCACTTGTATTTAGGAGGTTTATTCCTAGAGGAAGATTCACAAGTTCCCAAGTATGATTTTGCATTATAAATTCAATTTCACTATTAATAGCCTCCTTCCAAAGAGTTGCTTCAGGAGTGGACATAGCTTCATTGAAGCTTTGAGGCTCATTTTCTGACAAATAAGTTAGAAAATCAGGACTAAAAGATTTTGATTTCTTTGCCCTCTTACTGCGTCTAGGTCCCTCCCCAATTTGATCTCGATTATCATCATTCGCAGTATCATAAGTTCTTTTAAGAGAACTAATCTATTGTGAAGTAGAATTTATTTCAAGTGAAGTATTGTGTGGAAACACATGTTCAAAAAATGATGCATTTTTTGATTCAATAATCGTTTTTATATGTATATAAGAAATATCATATCTATGAACAAGAAATTGATATGCACTACTATTTTGAGCATAGCTTATGAATATACAATCAACAGTTTTAGGTCCTATCTTAACCTTTTTAGGAGTAGGAACAGTTACCTTAGCCAAACACCCCCACACTTTTAAAGTTGTGTTTTTTGGGTTTTCACAGTATTTTTTTTTATGAATTTTCCTTCTATTGTTTTTTGAACTTTTACTGTGTACTGTGGTGTTTTTATTTTATTTTATTATTTTTATTATTTATTATTATTATTAACATCCGGCTACTTTCTCCATGCATAATATACTGCATGTATTTTTTACTGTGTATTGTGCTTGCATGTATTTTTACTGTGTCTGCATGTATTTTATTTTATTTTATTTTTTATTTTTTTTTACAATGTTCCTCCCCTCTCTCTTAGTGAAAACACTAGAAAATAATTGCTTTTGACTATTTCTTTTTTGTTTCTTCTTTTTCTTTTTTTTTTGCAAATTTCATCATACAGTAAAAACACTATTCATAGCTCTCTCAACAATTTTTTTCACAATTTTCCTCTCCATTTTGAGTATTTTTACTGTCCATTTTTCAGCCCCAACTTGCTCTCATCAAAATTAAATCATTCATTTTCTTGAAAAATGTGCTTTCTAGTATTTTCACTAATTTATAAGTTTTCACTGTGTTTTATTTTTTGGGTTTTCACTATGCCCTCTCTCTCTCTCTGTTTGCTAGAATTTGGAAACCCAATAATCCATCCGTGACATATCTAGCATGGTATTACCAAAGACAGATTGAGCTCATGAATTAGCTCTTGAAGAGAGGCTTAAAACTCTTGCATTTTCCCCCACTTTTTTTTTTTTTTTTTTTTACTTTTCTTTTTATTTTTTGTTTTTTTCCTTGTGTTCTGATAAGAGATTGTCAGTTTACAGACAAAATAATAATAATAATAATAATAATTAACTGCATTTTTTTTCTGATAATTTTCCTCTCCAGCAGTGGTATTTTCACTGTCATCCTCACTCTCTCACAAAAACTCAAGTGTTTTCACTACATACAATGTTGTCATCCAATGTCAAATGAGAAGGATGAAGACGAAGAAGGAGTAGAAGAAGAAAAAAAAGGGTTGGAGTAGACATACTCACTAACTTGCAATTTGTGTGAATGCGAGATTACAGCTCCAGCGATTTGAGAGAAAGAAGTTAGAATGGTTGATTAGCCGAGAAATAAGATGCCGATGAGAGAGAGAAAGAGAGAGAGAGTGAGTAGAAAGAATGGTCGATTAGTCGAGAAGAAAAACCTCGGATCTCCTTCTTGTAGGTGAAACAGAAACTCACGATCTTGGCCATGGCATGCCGGCTCAAGCGGATCTCATGAACACAGCCTACAGAAATCCCTGATCAACTGCCATTGCCGCCGAAGAAAAACACAACCCGTAGAAATCGCCGAAGAAGAAGACAGTCGCTAGAAATCGTCGGCGATCTGGTATGCTAGCTCTCTCTCTTTGTCAGCGAGAGAGAGGGCTGATCTACATTTATATATGTTGACTCACTGGCAAGATCCATGAACTGTAGATCCGGTATGCTCTCTCTCTTTTTTTCTCCTCTTTCTCTCTTGTATCTCCTACGCACTTCACTTCTCCCTGCTAGTGTGTATCTCAGTTAAGGGTGAAGCCGTAAAGAACAATAATGCAAGAGGGGTATTTTTGTCCTAAAATGATAAAAGGACTTTTCACAAAATAAAATAATTTGGAGGACTTTCTGTATTAGTATTCTTCAATTTGGGACTTCTGGCCAATTTCCCCATGAAAATTTTACATAAAAATCCCAAGAAACTTAACCATAAAACTGTAATTACTCATAAAAGTAAAGGACAATATTCACTCACACAGTAAAAGCGCGTCCGCCGAAAGGGTACATTACATTAGTGGTTCTACTGAAATACTATACCAAATTTATCGGAGCCATGCAGTTCAACCCATCATCGTATAAATAAATAAATAAATGCACAAAAAAAAAAAAAAAAAAAACACACACACACACACACAAAAACACAAAAACACAAAAATCATATAGAGCAAGATGAAAGAAGAAGATATAGATGGTGTAGATGTTCTATATAGAATGAAAGGAAAAAAAAAAAAAAACTAGAGTATATGGAAACTTGGAAAGAAAAAAATTTACCGAATCTCTTATTTCTATAATATGGAAAGTTAAAAGATTTAGTAATCATACAATATTTTCATTTATTTCTACAACCAAAAAGAAAGCAATAAGAAGAGTGAATTAAAGAGAGAAGAGAATGGAGGAGGGAAAGGCAAAACTTGTGTAGCTTTGTTGTTTGGGCTTTTAGCCCCTTTGTTAACAAAAAATATAATAATAATAATGATAAAATAAAATAAAAGGAGAAGAAAATGGAGGGAAAGGCAAAGAGAGCACCACTTAGAATGTACTGCTCTATATATAATAAGATGAGACCCACATAATTTTTTTCTTTTTAACAATATAGTGTACATATTTAGGTTTATTCCCGTTAAGGTTTGGACTTAAACTAACATTTAAGAGCATCTCTAATGGTGGATCCAAAAGGGGTTGCAAATTGGTTTTTTGCATCATCCAACATTGGATTCAAAATGCATAAGATGCAAAACTTGATCCAAATTTAGTTTTGCATCAATGCAAATCATGCCATGTTACAAATTTGTAATGTGTCAACTTGAGATTACTTAATTAATATTTTTAAAAGTTTCGACTCTATCGCTATTTTTCCTTTAGTGACATAGCCCCTTGTGACACTTCCCAAAGTGTCGCCAAACATCTTTGGGGACACTTAAAAAGTGTCCCCTTTGACAGTTTTTGTAGTAGTGCGCGAAATTGACATCCCTACTTAGTAGTCTTTCGCGGTTGCTTCTTTGCTTTCATGGTGAAGTTTATTGCCTAGAAAAGCTGCTACCTTGACTTGACCTAGGTCTCCTTCTTTTCTGCTTTTATCTTTTTCATGTTTTCCTTTTAAAATGTGGAGTCGTTTCCTGCCCCCACCCCACCAACCCCTACAAATTTTTTTTTTTTCCTTTTTTAATGTTCCAAATTGGGGTTCCATGCCCCTCTTTCCACAAAATTATATGAAAGTAACTTTAAATTTGAACACGAGACATTATATATATTTATCTACTTTACTACTAAAAGAATTCGATTTTTTTGGCATACCTCAAATTACAATAATAATAATATATTTCATCCTATACATATTTTGTTCTCAACTATTTGAGGCACACTATTAGTCTTCTCTTTGTGATGTACGTAATTATAATTTTTGTTCATCATACCTACAAAATATTTATAAAATTTGAATTAATTAATTTAAAAGGTGGGCAATAAATAGTTTAACTATACACATAAAAAAAAAAAAAAGATTCAATAAAAATCAAAAGTAGGACAAAAAGTGTATAAAAATTGAGATCTTCACTATTTCTCCATTTGTTCTCGGCTTAAATAAAACCCATTTCCTGGGAAACAAACTTCAGACTTGTGAAAAGTTCCAATAAAACTAAAGGCAGTTTATAACTTCATATAATAGTAGAAGACGCATGAATACACAATAAAGAGAAGGAGATAACCAACAGCTATATATATAGATACTGTTTTTCAAATTCCAACGAGACTTGTATAATTAATATATTTTTCAGAATAACATATAGAATATATTGGGACCCTGCTTAGGTTCAAAGAATGACCAATTAAAAAACTAAGTGAGACTTCTAAGAAAGAAGTTATTTTCAAACAAAAAATCTTAATGCCATTGGAAATTTAAAAGTTCAAAAGTTATATCAAGTGTTAAAATGCTTGCATGCATAAGGCTAATACATTCTTTCCATATAAATTTGAGGGTAAAAGATAGGGGGAATCAAATGTTTTTCGATAAGAGACTTTTAGAAGTAGTATATATAGATATAGATAGTGCTAGTTCTCTTTTTTTCTTTTTTTCTTCTTTCCGGCCTTTAGAAAATGAAGTTAAGGATTTGAATTTCAATAATTTTTTCTT
>JAESVK010047179.1:0-15016 GCA_017140935.1 Hamamelis virginiana | reverse complement strand
GGTTACAATGGAGGGGATTCAACCCCTAGTCCTATCCTACTCCTAACCCCTTTCTCCACCATCCGTTGGCTCCTGGGCTTGTCCTTGGGGCTTCAGCTTTGCCTTTATTTAAACAGAATGATCTGCATGTTGGAAGTTTAGTTCTGAATTATGTATAAAACAATTTAACATTACATAGTCTGATATTGTAACCTTTTTCTTCCTAAACTTGAAGCATTAAATTTGAAGTACCTTGCTGGATCTAGTTTTCATTCTGTTCTTTATTTTAATTTGACTTTCTCATGTCAACTCTCAGTTACCTTTCTGTCATACTTTTGGCCTCTTTCTTTATATATGAGTTATGCTGGTGTGGTCACATTGTTTTCCTAGAATTTTGTGAATTTCTGGTTGTGAGCTGGTATTTAAACTCACATAAAGCTCTTGAATGGTATATAAACTTGGAAATCGATATACTAACCCTGTATGTAGAACAAAAACTAGATAGTTTGTCCAACCATCATCTGATAGGCATTGTTTAATTTTGATTTGATTTTTGGACTTGGATAGTTTGTAGATGGCGGCAATTATGTTAAGCCCGATAAGTTTACAGGGTCTAATTAGTTAAAAAGGAGGTGCACTTCAGTCACGTGCTAAATGCTTGTGTCTGTCTTTACTCTTTATAGACAGAGATGGATGCAACTATGCTAAGCTAAGTTTAATGGATAACGTTGAGTTCTATTAGCTAATCTGGGGGTTATTCTATAGTGCTGAATTCTTTTATTGGAAACCTTTTTTTGATTTTTTTTTCTTCTTCTATTTCAGCTGGTATGCTTTGGTTTTCATATTGAAAAGAGAAAAAAGTAGAAAAATATGTCAAAATGGAACTCCGAAACTTGTGGCAATCTCAGATATGTTGATAGTTGCTTTTGAGTATTGACATCATTAATTTTTTCACATGTTACAATCTTTCTAATTTATTTTTCATTGTTATGAAAAATGTGAGACTTATGTTTATGCACAATTTTTCATACAATTCCAGGTTTTTTCTTTTGAGTATTGATTAAAGTGTGTGACCTATAATTTTGGATTTGTATTAGATAGATTACTTAACCACTAACAGCTTATATATTAACTTATGCTTCATGTTTGATGACTTGTGCCATTGCATTGAAAATGCATATGGATAAATATATTTAAAAAAGAAAAGAAAAAAGAAATCCATGCTTTTTTTAAATTCTTCCAAAGGCCTTTATGACTATAATACTGCTAAATATCATATTTGGATAAATATAATACTAGCAGACCTCTTCCACCACATTCTGTCCTCTCTATCCCTGACTAGCTGCACATTTTAGAGCTTTGTGATGAATAACTTCACTACCTTTAACTCCCAATCCTGGAAACTCCTAATGAAAGTTGGATTTTAATTGAGCTGCGATCTGACCAAACAACATAATTGCATCTACGCTGTGATTTCATTTTTCTTGTAAAGAAAATTGCATCTACGCTGCTTGTTTGTTTTTGAGAAGAAATTTGCATCTCCACTGTTGTGTTGTTGGAATAATTTTAACTCAAGTCATGGAACTTGATCAGATTTGAACAAAGAATTATATGATTAGATGATGACAAAAGTCATCTGATAAGAAACTAAAGATAATAAATCGATAGTATGGTTAAATATCAAGCTTGATTATAGTATATCTTACATTTTATATGTTACCTGATCAGATTTGAACAAACACCAAGCCCAAGGATTTCCCAGGTAACCATATGTATCTTTCAGTTTTTGTGGATTGATCACGGGGTCTAGTTTCATTCTTCAGGCCTAAAAGCTGGTGATTCAATTTTTTCAGTATCATGTGAAGATGTTTATTTGCAATTTAACTTGATTGTTTGTTAACCATTCCTGGATTGAGTAATAGATGATAGTATGTTAATTTGCTCAGCTTAATGTCATCAAGTTGGGTTATGTATTCACCATATCGTTTTTGTGCAGATTGATGAAGGTTGCATACTTTTTACTTATACTTGCTAGTATTGCACCAAATCTAAGAAGAAAAAAGGATCAATAAACCACAATCTCATTGAATACGTGGAGATATCTACCATATATATGAGATGCTTTTATGCAAAGTTATGAATATCGATTCATTATGCCCAGAATATGACTTGGCTTTCCAGAAATGTGCTACAGGATCCTGATTTTTTCATACCTTCCAAAGATGCTATGGAAGTAGATTAAAGTTTTTTACTGGATTTCTCTTAACCTGCAGGAAATTATGGACACACATTTCAGACACAAATAGCATCAATTATGTATGTTTAGTAATTATTTTAGACACGGTCAGTCATTGGGCCATTGGCATTTTAAAAGCACTGGTGGTATAGCATCCTTGCACTCATGCAGTGTTTTGTTTTAATGTTAGCTAATTAAACAATACGTTACCAGTGTGTTGTAACCTAATAGCTTTACTAAAATCTTTCAATAATTATCAGGAATTTAGAATTATTAGATTATTATGGTTTATGACGTAATTGGTTGGTACTAAATCCTCTATATACCATCCCACTTATTGTCTGAATGTTGAATTCTGGAGGTCCTTTTGTATGTATTAATGAAAAGTGTGTTTTACCCTCAAAACTAGTCTTGCTGTTATAATGAAATATTACAGTAGTTCCCACAGTGAGTGTTAGGATTTGTGGCTTTCTGTGGTTCCAAAGTTGTGCTGGTTCTTGCTGATGATCCATTGATTGATTTTTCTGTGCACATATTTCTTTATCGGGAATTTGAAGGTCCGTTTGCTGTTTCAATCTCTTTTGGTGATGGTGCAAACTTTATTTTATCTCTGCATTGTGAAATCTGATTGTAACATTATCTTTGTGCTTTGTATGTTGATGTGTTACCTGAATAGCTTATTCGTTCAGAGCTTACTACTGCAGTAACTTAATTCTCTTCCAAATTTAATGTGTGATCCATTTGACTCTAATATATCATGTTTGAATTGTGATCTAGCATTTTTTATAATAATTTGTTAAAATCCAAGGGTACTGCTCTTTGTTAATTTAATTTAATTTATTATGCTTAAGAGTTATATGAGATATATGATCAACTTGGTGCTACATATAGGTCTAAACCATTTGTGATTGTAGTGATGTATATTGAGTTTTGCTGGGATTATTGTACAACACATTATTTCATAATTGTGAATGAACTGTGGTACATGATTAGAATGATCAGATATGCATTGTTGTGGTCCTAGTGTATCTGATATTCATTTCCCACTCTTTTTGACTTTAGAAAATGAGGATAGACAATTTTTTTAATTGGGATGTATATATGTAACTGGCTGCTGGGGACATTCTAACAAAATCCAGATTTCCTGGATTTTAGTGGCTGACATATGAAACTTGTGAAAGCAAATTTATATATTAATCTTAGCGTGATGCTGGTAAACTGCAACTCTCAAGCTTTTTATTTGATTTTGTTTTTTCTCCCTCTTATCTTTTGGACATGAAGAGGGGGGAAAGAGGAGGTCCAGATTTTGCTCCCTTGTATATTTGTGTATATATATATATTAGTTATGTAGATATAGATTATTTCAAAATTCCATTAATTTAGGTCTAAATAATTAAGTTAAATTTGTTCGTTTTCTCTTAGATGGCTTCTGAAATGATTGACAAAGAGGAAGCCAGTATGAGGCCGGAAAATATTACAAAATTTTTTATCGACATAATGGTTGAAGAAGTCAACAAAGGAAACATGGACAGATCAAATTTTACTAAGAAATGTTGGATAGCCATAGAGGAAGAATTCAAGAAAAGAACTAAAAGAAATTACAATGTGCAACAGTTGAAGCAAAAGATGAACCGTTTGCGAGCTAAGCATCGGGAGTTTTCTATGCTTGTCAACCAAACTGATTTTGGGTGGGATGCCACGATGAATACTGTTACTGCAATGGAGGATATTTGGCAAAATTATATAAGGGTAAACTTTTAAGTTTAGTTGTATATTATGGTATTCAACTAATAATATAAATTCACTAAAAAAAAATGTATACTTAGTTTAATTGCATATTATTTCCTAAGGCACACAAAGAAGCAAAACAGTTTTGAAAGAAGGGATGGGAGCATTTTAACCTACTTAGTCTTATATTTAATAAGACAACAGCAACAGGAGCGCTCCACCACTCCTCCACCCAAGACCCACCCAACTCAGATGAGGAGCGTGAGTTGGAGGAAGAGTTCTTGAATCGTGGAATGGGGGCGACTCGTGGAAATCCATTTATTTCTTGCTCATCTTCTAAAGCCCATGCATTTCATGAGGCTGATGAGACCCAAGGTGATTCTGAAACAATGGCCAATGCGGGTGGAAGTAATTGACAACCAGTCTCTGAACTCCTAGATCGACGTGCCAAAAAGAAGGCAAGATCGAATCAGATGGATGACTGTTTTCTTGGTTGGACTGAGGCTTCAAAGGCAAAGAGTGATGCTTCAAACGCAAAGATTGAAACTAAACGTGCAAAGGCTGAAACTGAACGTGCAAAGATAGAGGATTTTAGCAAAAACAAGGAGATGAGATGTCAAATGATCCATTTTCCCTCGGGAATTGTATTGCTATTCTTGATGAGATGGATGTCATTGATGATGACACTTTCCTCAAGGCAGTAGATGAATCTTTAAAACTAGACAAGAGGGAATGTTCGTTAGGATACCTATAGATAGGAAGAAGGCGTGGTTAAATAGGTTGCGAGGATATGTGTGGTTATTAGGAATGTACTTTGTTAGTTTTAATGCTTTACTCTATATATATATTTTTTAATTTTTTTATGTTGGACTATATTGTATGGTTGTTCTATTTGTAAGAGGACATACTTCTTTATATGTTATTTTATATTAATGACTTGTATGTTGAGTAATTTGGGGGCTTATTTGTGTTTTTGTTTATTGTGATGTATTTGTTTATTTTGCATTTTTATTAGATGTAACTTGATTGCTTATGTATGTCCTTCATACATATAGTTACTTTATTTGTGTAGGAAATCATGTCAAATATATTAGCATCTATAGATTCAAGTAGTAGTGAATCATCTTCATCTTCATCTTCTGACCAAATGATTTTGATGAACTAGGAGAGTTGATGATTATGAATATGCTTGTGGAGTATGAGGGTAGGTTTTTAGGAAAGAATCCAATGCGAACATCCCAATTAACAGGTCGTGAATACATGATGGAGTTGTTAAATGGTCATCCACGTGTATGTTATGATATGTTTCATATGGATAAAGATCTTTTTATGGAATTTTGTCACATATTGAGAGTGCGTAATTTTTTAGAGCGTACAGATGAAATTTTAATTAAGGAGTCAGTTGTAATGTTTCTATTCATTATAGGACATAATGTTGGACAAAGGGTTGCAGGTGATCGCTTTCAACACTTTATTGAGACTGTCAGTAGACATTTTAAGAACGTTTTGAGAGCAGTATGTAGGTATGGAAAAGAGTTAATAGCCCCATCAACTAACAATGATGTGCCTTTTCAAATTCGTGATAATTCGAAGTACTATCTATGGTTTAAGGTAAGAGTAGTTAAGTAACATTATTTAAAAAAAAAAAATTATGGCATGTAAATATTAGTTGATATTTTTAATTTTCTTATAATATCTCTTCAACTTTCTTTAATAAAGGATTGCATTGGGGCGATTGATGGAACACATGTGAGTGCTTGGGTACCTACATCCAAACAGTTTCCTTATAGAGGAAGAAAAATGTTAATCACACAAAATGCCATGTGTGCATGCTCATTTGATATGATGTTCACGCATGCCTATTCTGGATGGGAAGGCACCGCTAATGATTCAAGGGTTTTTTCAGATGCTATTACAAGGCCTGAAGCAGGGTTTCCATTACTTCCAACCGGTAATAGTTTCGGTTTTGTTGTGGATTTTGAAAATATATAAAATGTTTAAACTGCCTTAATCTTATTTAATTATACTGATTGCTGGAAAATATTATGTTGTTGATTCGGGGTACCCTTGCACTATGGGTTTTCTACCCCCATATCGTGGTGAAAGGTATCATTTACAATAATACAGGGGTGGTAGAAGTCGACAACCAAACGCCTAGGGAGCTATTTAACTATAGGCACTCATCCCTTCGTAATGTGATTGAATGCTGCTTTGGTGTTTTAAAGGCATGATTTCCTATTCTTAAACTCATGCCAAAGTACCCATTAGTTCGATAATGCCTTATTGTAATTGCATGTTGTGCCATCCATAATTTTATTCGCCAGAGGACTCAAACAGATAACATGTTCACGGAGTACGAAAGGGAGGATCTTGAGGTTGAAAATTCAAATGATGCAAGTAGTAGCCAACCAGTTGATAGAGTTGACTTTTCTGATGCTCGTGCATTACAAATGGCTGCTATTAGGGATGACATATCAAATTCAATGCGGGCATTATACACTGGTAATGGTTAATTGGATGTAATTTATTATTTATGGATAGTATTCTTAGCAAAAAGAGACATTTTGATTATGTATGCAGTACGCTTATTGGTGGTATAGACACTTTATTCTCATTTATGTAATGGACTATGCATGTACTTTATTTCATCTAATCTTCATAGTTTGATTGATTGGTATGTGCACAATTTAAATTACCAATTATTTGGATATGGATATTGTTACAGCAAGAAAAAAATGTAAATTATGTGCCAATGTTATGACTTGGCCAACATATAATGATACATGAAGAAAAGAGAGAGAGAGAGAGAGAGAGAGAGAGAGAGAAGAGAAGAGAAAACTGAAAATGAAAAACAGTTTTACACCAAACAAGTTTTCATTATTTTGTGTTTTTGAAAACTTTTTTCAATTTTATATGTGCCAAACGAGTTTTCGTATTTAGAAAACCAAAAATAGTTTTTTGTTCTAATTATTGAAAACAAAAAACAAAAAACAAAAAACTATTTTCAAAGTTGGGGGCCAAACAAGGCCTTAAAATTTTTGAGCAATGTGTGGATTAAGCCATCAATTAATGTAATTCTTGAAGATAAGTTGGTGACACTAAACTATCTCCCAGTTCCCCTAAACCCAAATCTCCCCACACATGGTACAAAAATACATGGAAATTTTGATATTAGTGAAGACATGCATATATTGATTTAAATCTTTGGAGGACGTATATCTTGACTAATCAAGTTTTATTTATTTTTGCATTCTCTTTTTTCCCCCCTTTACCTCTTTAATTTGTGGCCTCCTTCCAAAAGTTTTGACAAACCATTCATGCTTTCTTGTGGTCAAAGCATGCCCAATAACCAACCCAACTATTAGGCCACTTCCATATCTCATCAATATGAATATCCAATCATATCTATTAGGCCGAATAACAAAGAAGAAAATCACACAAATAAGAAGCACAAACGTCACAAAGATTTACGTGGTTCACCCAAAACTAGGGCTACATTCGCAGAGTTGCAGCGGTTTCACAATTTTTAGAGAACTGTACAAGAGGGTGCCAAACAACATCATCATAATAATCAACCCCAATAAAAAGCTACGGCATATATACCCAAATCGGTTCATAATCCCAAACCATCACAAACTCTAGTATATATATATATATATATATATACCCAAATCGGTGCATTATTTATGATCTTGGACACCCCATTTTCACCAATTGTTTTATCATATGTTTATGCAAATGATTAACTTGAAGAGTTGATCATTTGGTGGAGAATTGGACTTGTGAAGACCAAGTTTCCCAAACTGCCATTTTCGGGGAAAAGGAATAGTTCATTATTTCATGCGTACATTTGAATTGGAATCAATCCATTTGTATTGCATTTGACTTTTGAGATAGTTTAGAACATCCCTGTAAATTTTCATGTCATTCTAATGAGAATACAAATATGTTTCAATTGCTTTTTTGGTTCAATTTTAACCCGAAAATAGGTCAAAACTGACGAAAATTGAGCGAAAAGTCAAACCGGACATCAAAAGGTCTAGAAAAAGTCAAAATTAGGCAAAATTTGGGATCAGGGATGGATGACCATCCCTCCATGGACGGTTGGCCGTCCCTGGGGGACGGTTGGCCGTCCTTTGGGGGATGGTCATCGACCCTGGTTCCCATTTTTTGAATATTTTGACGTTTTTTTAACTTTTTGAGAGTCCTACTTCGCCTCTAACTCGATTTCTTTGCCAAAAAGCTATAAAAACACATCTCTAGGCTCACTTTCATCACACTAAACACAATGGAAGCTCTTAAGTTGATTATCAACCTATTCATAGCAAGAATGAGGGCAGAAGACAAGAGGGTGTTCGCACGATTCGGCCTGACTTCGTGGTTCTTTCTCTGTCATGTGAAGCTTGAAGACAAACTTTTCAACTCTGTGATTCACTTCTGGGACTCTGATCTTCATGTGTTTCGCTTCAACTGTGAAGAGGTATGTCCTTTATTTGAAGAGTTTTGTGCCTTGATGAATGTCTTTGTTAATGGTCCCTTCATTTTTCCTACCATCCGTCGAGGTTATTTCCAAACCTTTTCTTCTCTCTTTGATGTCTCGCCTATGGAAGCTTCTTCATATGTTCATGAAAACTCCATTGATCTTCTCAAACTAGCTTCATTTTTCTTGAGGGAAGGGGGAAAACCACTAGCTCTTCATAGGCCTACCCAGTACGCACTCGCCTTATGCATAATGGGTTGTTTCCTTGTTTCAAACGGAACCATTCTCATACCCATTGAAATATGTGAACTTATTCTGCCATTGTCGAAGTCTCATAACATCATCCCTCTAGTGCTAGCTGAAACTCTAAATGGGCTTGACCACTTCCACTCCAACTCTTCTTCTTGCATTAGGGGTAGCCCCATTCTTCTTCAGATGTGGTTGGTTGAGAGACTCAGGTTGATCACTCCTCTTGATGGGCTCAAACACTTGTCCCATACCTATTGTTCGCGTAAGCTTTTGTTTCTTGAGCGTCGCTCAATTCAGGACATGATCATCTTCTTCTCTTCTCAGACTTGGAGAGATATTCAGTGGCATGTGGCTGTATGGGACTGTGGTGAAGAGTATGTACAACACACTTCAGGATGTTGTCAAGTGAAGCTTATGGGCCTAAAGCATACATCATTTTACTGGGCTTCTCGTGTGCTTCGCCAGATGGGCCGTGCTCAAACAAACCTCCCTATCAAAGGGCATGTTCATGGGGTAGAGGAGGCTACTCCTTCTTTGGTATCTTGGGCTGTGAAGAAATGGGCTTCAGGCTTATGTATGAGTCAGGTAGGGGATTGTAATGGGCCTTTTAAGCTTGATGGGGAGTACCGGGCTTAGCTTAAACAGGATTTGGGTTCGAAGGTGCAGGCTATGAAGGATAAGGTTCAAAGCCTCGTTTATGGTTCTCGAGTTATAGCTTAGTCGGCAGGGCAGGTTCATCACTTCCACCAGATGTGTCACAAGTTAAGAGAAATAGAGAAGATGAGAATGAAGCCCAAGCCCACAGAGCGAGAAGGACTTAGAGTAGATTAGGGATTACTTTTACTTTTCTAAGCAATGTAAGATTTGAAGAAAGTAGGAATTATGAACACATATGACATGTAACAAATCTTTCAAAAGGTTTCTACCCTTTTATGGATGAATAAATATCAATTTTATTAAAATCTCAATAAATATCCCTTAATAATTACAAATGAACCAAACTCTTGGAGTTTTTACAAGAAATAGACCGCACCCAAAGTAACTTTATGGGCTGCCTACTTATCCCCGTCCTTGATGCAATGCTTTGTCATTTTTCTCTAACTCTTTGTGATATTTGGGGAATCAGGTCTTCGTAGTTCATGAATCAAATTGAAGAAGTCCACTTTTTGTTTTTATTTGCCCTAACTTTTGCCTAAGCAGCCTTTTCAGGTTTTCTACTTAGCGAGCTTGATTTTTTTTTATTTTTTTTATTTGAATACCCTAACTTTTGCCTAGGTAGCCCTTTCGGGTTTTCTACCTAGCGGGCTCTTTTTTATTTTATTTTTATATGTGACACTTCTTCAATTGATCCAAATTGGTAGGTTGAGAGAATTCATTCCCGTCAATGTCTGCAATCTTCACGGCTCCGCCTGACAGTATTTCTCTGATGATGTAAGGGCCTACCCATGTGGGCTTGAACTTTCCTCGCGGGTCGTGGATCGGTGCTCGGATCTCTTTTAGTACTAAATCTCATTTCTTCAAACCTCTGTGCTTCACTTTCTTGCCAAACGCCTTGGTTATTCTTCTTTGATACCCCTGAATGTGGTATAGTGCCCTCAATCGCCTTTCATCTAGTAGAGCTAACTCTTCATACCGGTTCCTTACCCATTCTACCTCCGCCAGTTGACTTTCCATGGCAATTCTTAACGACGGGACCTCTAACTCTATAGGCAATACCGCTTCCATTCCATATACGAGTGAAAAAGGTGTAGCCCCGGTCGATGATCTAATGGAAGTACGATATCCCCACAGTGCTAGTGGTAATTTCTCATGCCAGTCATTGTAAGTCTCGGTGGTCTTTTTCAAGATCGACTTGAGATTCTTATTCGCTGCCTCGACAGCCCCATTCGTCTGTGGTCTATAAGGAAATGAGCGATGATGCTTGATACTGTACTTCTGTAGGAGCGCTTCGGTTTCTTTTCGGAAATGCTGTCCATTATCAGAGATGAACTCGTGGGGCACTCCATATCGATAGATGATATTATTCTGTATGAACTTTGCTACTTGCTTAGCATTCAATGTCTTGTAAGATGCAGTTTCTACCCATTTGGTGAAATAATCTATGGCGACCAGGATGTATTCGTGCCCATTTGATGCTGCAGGGGTTACCTTGCCAATGATGTCAATGCCCCATGTTGCAAATGGCCATGGCGAAGACATGGTAGTGAGTGGCATCGAGGGTTGATGTTTTCCACTTGCAAACACTTGACATTTATGACAATTCTTGACATGTAGATGGCAATCCCTCTCCATGGTTGACCAATAATACCCTAGTCTCACGATCTTCTTAGCTAGCATGTATCCATTCATATGCGGAGCCCCAGCCCCTTCATGCACTTCCAACACTATTCTTTCAGCTTCTTGTTCATTGACGCATAACAGATGCACTCCGTTGTGTGATCTCCGGTACAGCTTCCCCCCACACAGAATATACTGACTGGCTAACCTTCTTATGGTTTTTCTATCCACGGATGACGCCTCTTTTGGATATTCTCCTTTTTCTACAAACTGCTGGATGTCATGGTACCACGACTTTCCATCATTCGGCTCTCCTTTTTGGATAACACAATAGTAGGCCGGTTCTTCTCGTGACTCAATAATGAGAGGAGTTACACCTTCATCTTTAGGGATATCTACCATGGATGCTAGAGTGGCTAAGCCATCCGCAAACTTATTCTTTAACCTAGACAGATAAAAGAAGTCAATTCGACAGAATTCTTTCACCAAAGTCTCTAAGTACTCATGGTAGGGTAACAACTTCTTATCCCGAGTCTTCCACTCTCCTCCAGTCTGACATATGATCAAGGAGGAATCCCCATATACTTCTAATTCTTTCACACCCAATTCCATGGCAGCTTCTAATGCTAGGATACAGGCTTCATATTCGGCTATATTATTAGTAGCATCAAAGGATAACCTGACAGATAATGGTATCAAGTTATTCTCCGGTGTGACTAACAACACGCCTATTCCACATCCTCTCTTATTATAAGCCCCATCGAAGAAAACTTTCCAAGGCTCTTTACTTACTTCTAGAATCTCTTCATCGGGAAACTGGTATTCAGACGGTCTTTTTACTGACGATGGATGATCTGCTAGAAACTCTGCCACTGCTCTCCCTTTCACTGATTTCTGCACCACATATTGAATGTCGAACTTTGATAATAGCAATAACCAACGGGCTGTCCTATAGGATAACACCGGCTTCTCCAATAAGTATTTCAGGGGGTCCATGCGACTAATGAGTTGCACTTGAAAAGACAGCATGTAATGGCGGAGCTTTTGGGTAATCCACACCAATGCCACACATGTTTTCTCTAATGCGTCATATTTAACCTCATAGTCAGTCATCTTCTTACTCAAATAGTACACCGCATTCTCCTTTCGAGATTCTGGGAGCTACTGAGCTAACATAGCTCCCATCGCAGTTTCAATGAGTGCTAGATAAAGTAGCAAAGGCTCACTTTGCCGCGGGGGAACTAATATTGGTGGATTGCTTAAGTACCTCTTGATGGTTTCAAAGGCCTCTTGGCACGTGTCATTCCACTTTGTGGGCATATCCTTCTTAAGAAGCTTAAAGATAGGCTCACAAATCATGGTCAGCTGTGCTATGAATCGACTGATAAACTGAACTTTACCTAAGAATCCTCGAATCTCCTTTTCTGTCTTTGGCGGCTGCATCTCCGTGATGGCTTTAATCTTTCCCGGGTCGACTTCTATTCCTTTCTGAGTGATCATAAATCCCAACAACTTTCCCGCAGTTACTCCAAAGGCGCACTTTTGAGGATTCAATCTCAGGTTATATTGCTTAATTCTTTGAAGGAACTTGCCTTGAGCTTCAAAATGGCTTTCTCGATCCTTAGACTTCACGATCATATCATCCACATACACCTCCACTTCTTTATGAATCATATCATGCAATAAGATGGTTGCCATTCTCTGATAGGTAGAACCAGCGTTCTTTAGGCCAAAGGGCATAACTCGATAACAGAAAGTCCCCCATTGAGTAATGAAAGAGGTTTTCTCCATATCTATAGGGGCCATCTTTATATGGTTATAACCTGAGAACCCGTCCATGAAGGATAACAGAGCATGACCGGCGGTACTATCTACCAGGATATCTATGTGTGGCAACGGAAAGTCATCTTTAGGGCACGCATTGTTTAAATCCCGGAAGTCTACGCACATTCTAACCTTCCCATCCTTCTTAGGTACCGGCACAATGTTAGCTAACCACTCGGGGTACTCTACTACGTGGAGAAATCCAGCGTTCATCTGTTTCACTACTTCATCTTTGATCTTTAGTGCCCACTCTGGCTTCATTCTCCTCAACTTCTGTTTCACCGGCTTGACCCCTGGATTAATAGGGATAAAGTGTTGTACTATGTCGGTGTCAATCCCTGGCATATCTTTGTACGACCATGCAAATACTTCTATGTTTTCTCTCAACAATCCTACCAATTTTTCCTGTTCTTGTGGTGACAGAGTTGCCCCAATTTTAATTATCTTAGGCGATTCATCGGATCCTAAATTAATTGATATTAATTCATCCACATTAGGTCGAGCATGTTCCATTTCCCTTCGTTGTTCAAACTCAGGGGGAACATCTTCTCTAGGATCTATGTTCATGCCATATACACCCATAGAAGATAGAAGAGATAAGCTGCAAATGCAAAGAATGAAGAAAAATGAATACTTTATTAATCGTGAAGAAAGTGGGATAACAAAACTAAGCTATCATTCGCCTCCTAACAGAAGAGGGATGATTTTATTGAAAAGAAGGAAAAACGAAAGTCTTATTCTACAAGCATAGAAATCCTACAAGCTATCATCTGATGGTAGTGAATCTTCCGCGACTGAGTCTTTAACCCAAGGCTTATACTCAAGGCTCCAGTTGGCAATGGACTGATGGTACCTTCAATGAGGTGTATAGGATTGGGTTCATGAACATGCTCTTCGATGCAGGCGATCTCTTTGAATAAAGCCCCTATGGCAACTTCATTGATATAGTCGACCCAGTCAAACTCTGTACGCTCTTTGGCTGTAATGGTAGTTGGAGAGAGAGGTAATGGTGTGTTGAAGAAGATTTCAAACCCAGGAACCCTAGCTTTCTGATCTTCTAGGTAAATGGGCTCAGGGAACCCACAATAAGGGAAATCATCCCCTTCTTTGACAAAAGCCCCATTCAAAGTGGGCCGGTAAGGTTTCAGAGTGAGGTTAGGGACTCGTCCCTCTTCTTTGGCCAATTGTATTTGTCTACTTTTCTGTGCCATCTCTCTTCTGTCAACCTTGGTACTTTGATAGCCCAACCCGAATGGATAAATTGCTGAGGGATACTCGATAGAATCAAGCATGCCTTGATGACGGCGACCTAAGCCCATTCATGGAAAGAAGCCCATATTTTTCATGATCTGGCCTACTTGCATATTCCCATATGGACTACAATCTAGCACCATCTTCTCTTTACATCCAGATTCAACTTCTACACACTGTATGTATTCAAAGCCTGTCAATGGTACTTCTTCAATCTCTGGCTTGATCTCACAGATAGGTACACGGGTAGGAGTGATCTCAGAATCTCCCTTCAATGTCACCACCGAGCCTTTGTAGGGGAACTTAACCTTTTGATGGAGGGAAGAAGGCACAACCCCAATTGGATGAATCCAAGGTCTACCAAGTAAGCAGGCACGTCTAGTACTTGGAAATCGACTTGGAACTCTACAGGCCCAATAGCTAGAGATAAAGTGACCAGGCCAACTACTTCTCTTCGAGTGTTGTCGTATGCTCTCACGGTTTGCCCCGATGGTTTGAATTCTGACGGTTCGATGTGAAAGGTTCTGTGAAAAACACAGACATGGATTCGCAGTGGAAAGGTAAAACAAAACTTTTTCGTTTTTATAAAATCAATCCATGTTCACAAAACCTCCAAGAACGATTCAAGCATCGGATCATGTATATAGACAAACACAAATAATCAAAGCAAATAAAAACTTACTTGATTGTGTTCTTCGGTGTAGCTTTCTTTCGAGTTTCAAAAGTATGAAACCTCCAAAGCGTATCCACACGAGAGCAAGACTCCAAAAACCTTCTAGCCTTTCACAACCCTTGTGAGCAAGCTAGTATGGGGAGGGAGAGGGAGAGGCAATTTTCGGCTACTAGGTTATGCTTAACCCTAGAGTGTGTGAAACACTCATATAAATAGACTTTCTCCTCTTTTGGGGTTGTTTGGTTACTAGTGCTAGCATGACCAAACATCCCTGAATAGAGTAATCCTATTCTCGGTTAGTTTTTGACTTTTAATCAAT
>JAESVK010047165.1:0-11974 GCA_017140935.1 Hamamelis virginiana | reverse complement strand
GTAAGTTCTTTTCCCTCTTTTAATTTATGCAAAAATTCTTGATGTACATAATTGTTGTGAATATTTTGGTTGGGGTGAAATTAGTGCATGTCGGTGTGGATTCGTGATGAGCACCACCGACTTGTAAGAATTACACCTCAACAAGCTCCAAGAAATCCAATAGCAAGACGTCTATTTCACTTACCTTCCACTCCTTCAATGGAGCACACCGAAAATCAAAATTTTCCTATAAATCCAAATGACCAAGGGTTGCCTCATGACCCTCAAAGACCTTATGACCCTCCGAGACAAGGAGATGGTGTTGTACCGCCGGCAACCCCGGCGGTGGGAAGGGGGAATCCTAATCCTCATGCTCAACCATATAGAGAACCCCCTGTCCCTTTGGCTAATTTAGGGAGGACTCTTAGGGAGATTTTGAGACCTACAAGAACCACCACACCCTCATGCATTTGCCTACCTCAAGAGGCCAACAATTTTCCCATGAGACCGGAGATGATTCGTCTTCTCCCTGAATATAGAGGGTTCGATTCTGAGAATCCCTATACTTACATGAGAGATTTTGAGGATGTGTGTAGCGCGTTCCTTTCTACAGGATCACCCATACACATCATATGCTTGGTTTTTTTCCCTTTATCTCTTAAGGACAAAGCGAAAATATGGTTTCACTCTCTTACTCCTAATTCAATCCACAATTGGAGTGACATGCAACGTATTTTTCTTGATAAATTCTTCCCTCCGGGGCGCACTAATGCACTTTTGAGAGCAATCCAAAATTTTTCTGAAAAATCGGGTGAATCTTTTGCAACTGTATGAGAAAGATACAAAGAGCTTCTTAATGCTATCCCTCATCATGGTTTGGATATAGGCCAAATCATTGGCTACTTTCATCAAGGTCTTTCTTTGGAAAACAAGCAATATATCCAAATGATGAGTGGGGGGCAGTTTTATGAGAAGAACCCTGAAGAGGCCATACAGTGTTTTGATTCTATAGCAGAGAATGCCCGGAATTGGGAGACTAATACCTCTCTTGATGCTGCTAGAGTGTAAACTGTGCCTGTAGGAGGAGGAAAGCATCATGTTAAAGATAATGATGACCTCCAAGCCAAAATTGCTACATTGACTAGGAAATTAGAGGCCATAGAGTTACAAAAAGTGAGTGAGGTGAGCACCGTACCTAAAGTGCCTACGGCACCTATGGGACCTAGGATTGAGGACTTGTGCATAATTTGTGATGATCCCACTCATTCTACCAATGATTGCCCTAATCTTCCCCAAGTCAAGGGAGCCATCCAAATCGAGCAAGCTAATGCTCTCAACTACCAAAGGAAGCCCTTCAACTCTCCATATTCTGAGACTTACAATCCGGGGTGGAGTAAACACCCCAATTTTAGTTGGAAGAGTGATGGAGGAAATGCTTCCTCAAGCCAAAGCAACCCACCTCCAAATCCTTTTCAAAGCAACCAAGGTTTTCAAAGCCAAAATTTCCAAAATCAAAACTTTCAAAACCAAGGTTTTCAAAATCATGGTCAAGGTCCTAATTATCAAGGTCAAGGGTTTCCATCAAACCCTAACCTAAGTTTTGGTCCACCACCGGTAAACTCGTACCTACCACCCCACAAGAGAAATTATGATGATGTGATTGCACAACTTGTGCAAGGTCAAGCTCAAACCAATCAAGCCATAGGGGATATGAGAACCCAATTGACTAAGTTGACCACCACCTTGGGTGCACTTCAACAAGAGAAGGGAAAGTTTCCCTCTCAACCCGTGCAAAATCCACAAGGTCAACATAGCATTGGATCCTCAAATCCCAATGAAGGGAACCATGAACATGCTAAGGCCATCACCACTCTTCGAAGTGGAAAGATCATTGATAAAACCATCCCACCCAAGGATTCCAACAAAGAAGTTTCTCAAAATTTACAAAAGGAATCAAATGGGGATGAGAAAGAAATTGAAAATGAGCCTAGCGTTCCCAAAACAAGTGGTGTTGATGTTGGTTCAAGCCAAGAGAGGGCTAAATTTATTCCTGCCGCCCCTTTTCCCCAAAGACTTAGGGCACCTAAGAAATTGACCAATCATGCTGAAATTTTTGAATTGTTTAAACAGGTGAAAGTCAACATACCTTTGTTGGATGCTATTAAATAGGTGCCCTCGTATGCAAAGTTCTTGAAAGATTTGTGTACAGTGAAAAGAAATTTGGGTGTGCACAAGGAAGTGTTTATGACCGAGCAATCCACATCTCTCTTGCAAAATACCTTGCCCCGTAAATACAAAGACCCCGGGACCCCTACCATTGAAATAACCATAGGAAGTTCCAAAGTGGGTAGAGCTTTAGTAGACTTGGGGGCGAGTGTCAATTTGTTGCCATATTCTGTGTATGTGGAATTGGGGTTGGGAGAACTTGAGTCAACTGGAATCAAACTTCAATTAGCTGACAGGAGCGTTAAGATACCTAGGGGAGTAGTGAAAGATGTGCTTGTGCAAGTTGATAAATTCTATTTCCCTGTGGATTTTGTGGTGTTAGAGACCCATCCTGTGGTAGATCAAGGGAGTCAATTCCCTGTGATTCTTGGTAGGCCTTTCTTGGCCACAGCTGATGCTTTGATTCAATGTAGGAGTGGTTTGATGACCATTACCTTTGGGAACATGACTGTAAATCTAAATATTTTCAATTTGATGAAGGAAGTGGGGGAGGACATGGATGATGAGGTGAAGGAAGTTAGTAGAATTGATACTCTAGTCCAGCACCAATGGGATCTTTCCGCCCATGATGATCCATTACAGTCATGTTTGGTGAGTGAAAATGTTGAAGAATTTGAAGTGAGTGATGAGATGGAGTTTCTATACTCCATGCTCAATGAAGAGGAAGTTATGGAAGTGAATGGGTGGGTGCCTCGCTTCGAAGCATTGCCACCCATTGAGAAAAGTCTTGTCCCATCAAGTATCCAACCACCAGAATTAGAGTTGAAACCCTTGCCCTCTGATTTGAAATATGTGTACCTAGGTGACAATGAGACTTATCCCGTGGTCATTTCTTCTCACTTGGAGATTGACCAAGAGCTTAAATTGTTGGAAGTGCTTAGAGACCACAAAAGTGCCATAGGTTGGTCCATTGCCGACCTCAAGGGAATTAGTCCCTCTCTTTGCACTCATAGGATTTATCTTGAGGATGATGTCAAACCTTCACGCCAACCTCAAAGGAGATTGAACCCCATAATGAAAGAGGTAGTGCGAAAGGAGGTTCTGAAGTTGTTGGATGTGGGGATAATCTATCCTATAGCGGATAGCAAGTGGGTGAGTCCTATCCAAGTGGTGCCCAAGAAATCGGGCATTACTGTGGTAGAGAATGAAGATGGTGAATTGATTCCCACACTAGTCACCACGGGGTGGCGAGTGTGCATTGACTACAGAAAGTTAAATTCATCCACTAGGAAAGACCATTTCCCCTTACCCTTCATTGACCAAATCCTAGAGAGAGTTGCGGGACATGCCTTCTATTGCTTCCTAGATGGGTATTCGGGCTATAACCAAATAGAGGTTTCCTTAGAGGATCAAGAAAAGACTACTTTCACATGTCCCTTTGGGACATTTGCCTTTAGGAAAATGCCTTTTGGTTTATGCAATGCTCCTGGTACCTTCCAGAGATGCATGACAGGGTTATTTAGTGACATGGTGGAGAAAATCATAGAGGTTTTCATGGATGACTTCTCGGTTTTTGGGGATTCTTTTGATAGTTGCTTGGAGAACCTATCTAAGGTTCTAGAAAGATGTGAGGAGACAAACCTGGTGTTGAATTGGGAGAAGTGTCAATTTATGGTGACACAGGGAATAGTCCTTGGGCATATAGTGTCTTCTAGGGGGATAGAGGTTGATAAAGCCAAAGTTGAGTTAATTTCAAAACTTCCTTCCCCTAAGAGTGTAAAAGATGTGCGGTCATTTCTAGGTCACGCGGGTTTCTATAGGAGGTTCATTAAAGGTTTTAGTGGCATTACACGACCTTTGTGTAATCTCCTAGGTAAGGATGTCCCGTTTGAGTGGGGGCATGACTGTGAGGTTGCTTTTTGTAAATTGAAAGAGATGCTAACTTCACCTCCTATCATGCAAGCACCCGACTGGAACTTGCCCTTTGAAATTATGTGTGATACTAGTGACTTTGCCATAGGAGCGGTGCTAAGTCAAAGGGTAGATAAGAAACCACATGTGATCTATTACGCTAGTAGAACGATGAATGATGCTCAAAGAAATTACACAACAACTGAAAAAGAGTTGCTAGCGGTGGTTTTTGCCCTAGACAAGTTTCGGTCGTACATCCTAGGTTCACCCATTCTAGTCTTTACAGATCATGTGGCGTTAAAATATCTTTTGACAAAACAAGATGCCAAACAAAGACTGATTAGGTGGATTCTACTCCTCCAAGAATTTAATTTGACAATTAAAGATAAGAAGGGAGTTGAGAACGTTGTCGCCGACCACTTGTCTAGGATATCCTTTGATGATTCGGCTGACACCCTCCCCATTTCAGAGACTTTCCCTGATGAGCAACTGTTTGCTCTTTCAATTTGCCCATGGTATGCTGATTTAGTGAACTTTATTGTTACTGAACAGGTTCCTACCCACTGGAGTACTCAGGATAGGAACAAATTTTTGAGAGAAGTGCAAAGCTATTTCTTTGATGACCCTTACCTTTTTAAATATTGCCCTGACCAAATCTTGAGGAGATGTGTGCCGGATATTGAAATACCGAGTGTCATATCTTTCTGTCATAGTGAGGCATGTGGGGGTCATTTCTCTGCTAGGAAAACTGCTGCAAAAATTTTACAATGTGGTTTTTATTGGCCAACTCTGTTTAAAGATTCTTTTGAATATTGTAAAAGCTGTGAGCGTTGCCAACGATTGGGTGGTGTCACTAGAAGGCACATGATGTCTCTCACACCCATTATTGTGATTGAGATTTTTGATTGTTGGGGCATTGACTTCATGGGGCCCTTCCCATCATCGTTTGGCAACCTTTATATCCTTCTGGCAGTGGACTATGTGTCCAAGTGGGTTGAGGCAATCCCTTCTAGAACAAATGACCATAAAATTGTTTTGAAATTCTTGAAAGAAAACATTTTGTCTATATTTGGGGTACCTAAGGCTATTATAAGTGACGGTGGTTTGCACTTTTGCAACCGCCCATTTGAGGCATTAATGAAAAAGTATGGGGTAACCCATAAGGTGTCAACAGCCTATCACCCACAGACAAATGGCCAAGCTGAGTTGGCCAATAGGGAGATCAAACACATCTTGGAAAAGACGGTTAACCCCAATAGGAAGGATTGGTCACTTCGCTTGACCGACGCCTTATGGGCATACCGCACAGCCTTTAAAACTGTTTTAGGCATGTCTCCCTATCGCACAGTCTATGGTAAAGCTTGTCACCTGCCAGTCGAGATGGAACATAGGGCATTCTGGGCCATTAAGCAGCTTAATTTCAATCTTGATGAAGCAGGTTCGCAGAGAAAGCTCCAACTAAGTGAGCTTGAAGAAATTAGACGGGATGCCTATGAGAGCACTAGGGTGTACAAGGACAAAATGAAAGCCTTTCATGATAAAAACATTGCTCGCAAATCTTTTGAGCCAAATCAGAAAGTCCTTTTGTACAACTCTAGGCTGCACCTCTTTCCTGGTAAGTTGAGGTCCCGTTGGGTGGGGCCTTTCATTGTTAAAACTGTATTCCCTCACGGGGCTGTGGAGATTGAGAATCCAAAAAATGGTAACATTTTCAAAGTGAATGGGCAAAGACTTAAACCATTTTTGGAAAACTTTTTGCGTGAGACTGTGGTCGAGGACCTGATGGACCCAGTCTATCATGATGGCCCATCTGAGTAACCTCTGGTGTTACTCTTTGTATATAATCTTTAGTTTCCTTTTCTTTTTCATTTTTTACTTTGCTTGTGGATAGACTAACCCCTTTTGCAGGATAGTGATGTGTTTCAAGTCCACACAAGTGCTTTTAGAGCCCTTTCTCAGCCATCTTGTCCCTTTTGCAATTTCCTTCAATGCATTGAGGACAATGCAAAGTTTAAGTTTGGGGGGAGAGGCTTACACTTTGTGTATAATGTACAAGCAATCGCAAAAGGGAGTAGTTTTTAACTTTTTGAACAGTTTTTAACTTTTTGGAGCATATTGATGATTCATTTTGTGAGCTTTTACACTTAGTTGTGGTCATTTAGTGTTTTTTATGCTCCCCTAGATTGAGAAATTCATAGTTATGCATTGTTTTGAGTGATAAATCTTGCTCTTAATTTGCTTTTGTTCATTCAAGCTGCTGCAGTGGTTCAATCCCTGCTCACCATGTTGATATAGTTAATACCTTATGGTGAACTTGCTAACTGGATGCACATGTGTAGCTTCAAATGTCATTTTTGATGTAAACCCCATTGTTCATGTATTTTATGTCCATTTCCCCATGTGTCCATGTGTTTTTCTTGTAATTGTGATTATTTTGTACTTCCCTGCTCATTTTGCCTCAATAATGCATTTCATAAGCATTTGAAACTCATTTGCTCAATTTGGAACACTTCGCACATGTTTGAATATGATTTAAGGCCCCCTTGGTGTTTTTGAGCCTAATTCTCTAATTTTGGTCACCATTTGTTCCCCATTCGAGCTTTGTTTCCATTCATTTTTTGGTTAAGCTTAGGAAGCCTGAAGAGTATGTGTTTGGGTTGTTTTTGAAGAAGCTGAGAGCATCTCGATGATTGAGGGTTTGTTTGCATGGTGGAAATGTTGGAATGTGGGTCTTGGTAGCTATTTTGGTGTTGTGGTTTGGGATCTAAATGCTTGGTTGAAGAAATTTGTCATTTTTGGTGTTGATTTTTTTGAAAGAAAAGAAGCAGAGGTAGTGAGCTCATGAACCGGTAGTGGGTTTTATTACCGGTAGCAGAAATCATAGCAGGAATTAAATTAATTTTGAGAAGTAAGAAGCAGTGAGCACATGAACCAGTAGTAAGTTTTACCACTGGTAGTAAAGAGCCTTGTGTTTTTCTTTAATAGCAGCAGGCCGAGATGTTTTAAGTGAGCCTGATTCTCTCTCCTCGAAGCAAGTCAGTCCTCTCACGAAGTGATGTGATTGAAATTGCGGCCTGCCACTTTAGCAGGTGATGATGTGCAGTGTGAAGACTTTTCAAGAAAAAGGTGCTGATTGATGACTTGTAAAAAGCGCTGACATGGTCTGACTTTCAAAAAGGCAAAAAGAAAGAATAGAAAAAAGGGGGAAAAAGTGGTTCAATTTTCAAAAAAGTGATTGAAGGGTCAAAGCCCCTTACCCTTCTCTCTTCCCTATCCCTTCTCATTCTCTCTGCCCCGTACTCTTCTCAGATAAGTCACCATCCCTCCATCTTCCCCACCACTGCCGCTGCTACTCCGCACCATTCCCTGCCACCATCGAGCCACACCACTCGCCGCCCCTGCACATTGACCACTGCACCATCGCGCTGCAGGCACTGCAACCCAGCCGCCTTTCATCTCATCGCGCCATCAACCTCTCTGCCGGCGAACTCCATTCCTTCCAGTGAGTTCTTCTCCCATTATTTTTCTTTGCTTTTACTATTATCTACAAACCCTAAATAACGACCCCCTTCTGCAGCAAGCTCTCTCCCTCTCACCTCGCAATTTGCCCTAACCAATCCCAGCAACACCCAACCCCGAAAATCTCCATTAAAACCCATTTCTCACTCTCCCTTATCCCAATCCCACATTTCTCCAAATCCTCGAGCCCCCAATCTCTGTGATTAGTTGAGATTTATTTGTTTTTTTTGTGATTTGCTGCTGTGTTGGATTGTTTGGTTGTTGTGGTGTATGGGTTAAAGCCTGGATGTTAGGCTCGGTGATTGATTGGTATATTTGCTGATTTTGGGTTATTTTGTGCTTGGTTGTTGCTGCTGGGAGAATGGATTAGTTGCTGGATTTTTTACTGTTGATTTTGAAGCATTTGCTGCAGAGTTGGGAGTTGAAAGCCTGCTGTTTTATTTTTTTTTGGGGATTTCATTCACTGTGTTCCATTGGTTGTCCATCTCACCATGGCTCGAACAAAGATAGTTAAAAAGAGGAAGCCTGCTGTCAGTCCCTCTAAGGCAATTCATAAATCAAAAGGAGACACTTCTCAGCCCGTCAAGGGGATAGGAAAGGCTGCTGCTAAACCCTCGAGGAGAATCAACACTAGGAGCAGAGCAAAGCGAGTAGTGAATGAACCCATTGAATTGTCAGAAGAGGATGAGCCCAGTGATCCTCCAGTGCCCAGTAATCCTCCTGTTGATGATGAGCCCATCGAGCCTCCAGTTGAAGATGAGGACAGGCCCTACATTGGGTCTAGAAAGAAAGTAAAAATATCCTGGGAGGACTCCATCAGCAGACGGACTGCATCTTGTGAGCGTATGGTGGACGATAAAAATTTGGTGGGAAATGTGGTTGTCACAGTCCTTACAAGCCAAGGATTGAAGCATATGTTTGAGAAGGTTGAGGGGTACAAATTAGCTTTGGTCAGGGACTTTTATGCGGGGCTGTCCTTAGTTGAAGTTGAAGGCGAGTATATTTTGCGCTCCAAGCTGAGGAGCAAGACACTCGACATAACCCCAGCAACCATAGCCTCTCATCTGCATTATACCCGACCACATCCCAGCACTATCACTTATCCCAGTGCTGATTATGAAGCTATGGAAGAAGGGGAATTGGTATTGGAAGTCTGCACCAGCCCGGATGACTTTAGAGGGCAATTCACTCAAGGAATGCTTAAAGGCAAATACAGGCTGCTGAATTTGATTGCTCATGCCAACTTGAAGCCAACAGAATCTGACAAATTACCCAGCTTTGAGTATATTAAATTCTTGTATGCAATCATGGCAAGAGAGGTGATTAATTTTGCCGAGGTTATTTGGAACCAAATGAAGGATTTTCTGACCAGTGCAAGCAAGAAGTGTAGCATGCCATTTGCATTCATGGTGACTGAGATGTGTGTCAAGGCAGGGGTCCCTAGGAGGCAAACCGATCACTGGCATTCAGCTGAAAAGGGACCTATCACCTCTGCTTCTGAAAGTAAGAGTAAAACAATGTTAAAGCAGAAGATTGCAGTCCCTGCTCCAGCCCCCCGCCGATCCGGTTCTGCTGCAAGGCCTGCCCCTCAGCCCTCTGTCCCTAATCCTCCACCTCCTCTACATATTCAAAGGGGATCCATGTTCCTGCAAATGCACAAAAGGATTGAGTCTTTGATGAAGCAAATGATGCAGAGGCAGGACAAGCTTGAGGAGAAAATGGAACTGTGCATGAAGAAGCTGGATCAGTTGATGGCTGAGGAAGAGGATGATGGCACTGATGCCCCCACAGATATGGAGCGTGCAGATGACCCAAGGGGTAGTACCTAGGATATGGTTTGAAGTATCAGTGATGGGAAGTGCTGACTGGTGGCTAATTTTTGGAATTGTTTAATTTGGAATTGGAATTTTTATTTTTTGTTGACATTTGGGAACTTGTTTTGGTTTGTTTAGTTTAATCTCTGGTTTATTTCTGTTGTGATGAACTCTAAGGGTAGAGTTGGATTTTTTTTTTTTGTGTGTGGTTGTGGTGGTTCTTTTGGGTAGAAGTCCTTAACTTCATGAAAAATCACCACATTTTGGTTCCAATCTCTTGTAACCCAATGTCATTACAACCTTATTAAAGACCTTCTTGATTTAAACTGTGTTGTGTTCAAGATTGAGCATTTGGTACTTCTATGCATATGCTGATGTGTTTTTATGTTTTCTCTTCTCACCATTTAAGTTATTTGAACTTGAATGTTTTTCCTTTGAAGGATATTTGTGAAATCCCCGTTGTTGTGCTTGTTCTTAATTCCATCATGTTCATTATGTTTGTGCATATGTGTGCTCTCATGATAGGTTAACTTTTTGGTAATTATTGCATTAACGATTGGTGAATATCTTTGTCTGTGCATAAGCTTACTTTGAGTAAACTTGCTCAAAGGTCTGCATTACTTAGGAATAGTCAATCTTGGGAGCATATGATGTTTGAATGACCATAGCTTGTGTCAGGAAGGTTTTCCTAGTCTCTATTATATCTTTTTGCTAGGGACTAGCAAAATTCAAGTTTGGGGGTGTGATTAGCATCATAAATCACATTATTAGCATTGCTTTTATCCTCATTTTGTCATACATTCTAATTCAAATATCATTCTTTTGTTGCATTTGACTTAATGTTTACTTTTTAATGTTTTATAGATTTTTGTTGTCAAAGAGTGGGTCGAAGGCCCTCTTTTCGGCGATCCTTTTTGTTGCAAAGTATTGGAGCATGCTTGGATTGAGCTTGGTAAAGTTCGGAAACAGAACGAAGCTTTTTGGCAAAAGTTGCTCCTCACTACCGGTAGTGGAATCCTACTACCAGTAGTAGGAATTATCAGCAAATTCAAGCAGGGAACCAGTGAGCTTTTCAACCGGTAGTGAACTTACTACCGGTAGTAGAGGACCCGCGCAGCAGACTTTTATTTTTCACTTTTCAGTGGCAAACTTGTAATTCCTTCCAACTTTATGTGGCCCTAGAGCAAAGGAAAGGGGTTTATACCCCAGCAGCCGTGAAAAGGGGGGGCAACACACACTTTAAGTTTCTCTCTCTTAGTTTATTCTTCTCTTAGGTTTTCTCCATAGATTTTAGGGCTTTTAATTTCTCTCTTAGATTTCCCTCTAGATTAGTTAATCCTTAGCTTAATCACTTGGTTTGTGTTAGATTTAGTTAGTTCTTACTTTATTTCACTTGTAATCCATAGTTTAGTTGTTTTCATCCTACTTTTGGTTTAAAGACTTTGTATTTTCATCCTATTGGTAATATAGAAGCATTTATTTCAGTTCTTATGTATTTATTGTCTTTCTTTGTGCATTTACTCCTTTGTATGGCTAGCTAATCACCCCAAGGTGGGTTCTATGGTGGATTTCTTCTCCAAGCCTAAGTAAATGATGCTCTCTCATCTCAAAAGCTTTCAAATGTCAATGGAATGAAGTCTAAACACTCTCTCATCTTTTGAATCCTTGTAATTTCATATTCATGACCATTTTATGACTAGTTAAGCTTGTTGTGTTTGGTTTATGATCACATATGCAAATTACTTGTTTGTAAAAATGCCCAAGAGAGTTTTGAACTTTATTCTATCATTTATTTTACTTTAATTAAGCATCTATTGTCAAATCCTCCAACCAAGACCATAGGGTAAATGGAATCTTGGTTGAGTTTAGTTGAGAGTTCATTTATCAAAGGCTTGGAAAGAATGAACCCATAGGATCCACCCCCTTTATTTCACAAGTTTTAATTCTCAAATTGCCATTAATTTGGCACAAATCTTTCACAACAAACAAACCCCCATGTTTTACATTTTCTTTGCATTTATTGGGTAGCAAGACCTAAGAATCGAGTAGAACCTATTCCACTCCCTGTGGACATGACCTAGGAACTCCTAGAAATTATTGCTTGACGACCGGTGGATTCCTACGCTTGGGAGTTTATTGCGCATCACATTTTTAGTTCAAGCATTGCTCAAAAATCACATTTAGAAAACTCTGTTTATAGTTCCATCTAAACTATTTCATGTATCAAAATTTTCGTACTACAAGTGATTAGGATTAGGGTTACAAGGGACTCCAGCTCTTTGTCAAAATTAATTTTAGAACCTATAATTTATTGTGACTTTGAGACTTTAGTCTGGCTCAAAATTGAGTTCCAAAAATGACTTTAGGTAGAGCTAATCCAAACAGGACAATAAGGATTCAAACTCCCCTCAAAAAGAGTGTTTATCCAATGGAAGCTGGGTTTCAGTAACAGTGAGGGTATCAAGCGAATGACAGCAAAAGGGTGAGTTTGAGTTTGAGTGTTGAGATAAGGCTAATAACATATGAACAATTCACTTCATCAATCTTCTGTTGCAGTAGAAACCAGTGGGTAAAGATAACCTGAT
>JAESVK010047153.1:0-10620 GCA_017140935.1 Hamamelis virginiana | reverse complement strand
TGGTGGTTGTTGATCTTTGAGTGCATGCTGGTCCTCGTGCATTGGTTTATGCGCCTCTGTTTCTCTGTGCTGCCGTGCTCATGGTCTTTGTCTATGCTTGCTCCTGATGGCTTTGATGGTCGTGCTTTCGACCGTTTGACCGGCTATGTTCATTTTTATTACTTTTTTGTAATGTCGGTTGATGTGTTTATAGGTCTTGTTTTGACCTTTTAAATGCAAATAGGAAGGGTTGTACTTCCATAGTATTTGTATTTGTGTTTTCTTCCCCCTAGCCTCTTGGGTTGAAAGAGGTTTCTTTTATAGGTTAGGGTGGTTGGTCGGCCTTTTGGGCTTTTAAGCTTCGGCTTGTCGCCAGGATGGCATTTGCGCTGTAAATTCTTTTTTGGTAATATATTTCTTAATTATCCAAAAAAAAAAGAGGCTAGGACACAAACAGAGACAAGACCCGACTAGGGAACATCTCTCCCTCGAGAATTTTTAAGAGTATGAATTTTATCTTTAAGTTTCTTTTTGAGAGACTTTCTAGACAGAGTAACATCATTAAAGTTGCAATCCACCAACTCCGAATAGTCCAAATGAGCTTCATCAGTAAGACTGTCATCAAGAACGCTGAACTGATTACTCGTATCAAAATCCTTGCTGACCAAGGGGACATTTTCCTTAACACTGGGAACTTCATCAATTTTGGCCTTAGAGCCTGAAACCTCGATCCACTTATCACTGGTAACATCAGGAACCTGAGGGTCCTTTTTCCTCCAAACTTTAAGAGGCTTGGGAGCAGAGGGAGCATGAGGAATAGAATGACACTTCGATAAAGAATGGCCAAACACATTACACTTCTCACACCGAGAAGGGAACCAAGGAAGCTCAATACCAATCTCAGCAATCTCACCATTTCCAACATCCACTTTCAGAAATTTAGGAACAACCTTGCGAGCTTCAAACTCAATGCATACACGAGCAAAACTAGCTCTACTACCAGAGGCAGTATGCATATCCATAAACAGAGGCTTACCTAAAATACTTCCCAGAAATTCCATACCCTTGGTAGTACGCAAAACAAGAGGAACATTGAAAAACTTGGTCCAAAGAGGAATTCTAGAAAGGCCATCTTTCTTTAATTCCATACCCGAAGTCCACTTTTTAAGAACCAAGAACTTTCCTGCAATGTAATAAGGACCCCCAGATAAAATTCTATCAAGAGCTTCCAAATTACTGGCTTTGAAAATGTAAAACCCATTATCAAATTTCAGCACTTTAGAAACATCGTCTCCCCAAACTCGAGAAACCCAATTGCTAACCATAGGAAAAGGAAGATTCTTATCAAGCACATACCCCAGAATGGAAAGATCCCATTCTTTTATCCCTTCCTCAATGACCGTTGACGGAACAGAGAATATACCCTCTTTACTATCCTCAATATCCATGCTAGACAGTTGGAGCAGCTTAGAGAATTTGGCAGGATTATGAACCAGACTGCTCCATGTTCTAGCAACAGGAGCAGTATTTCCAATCTGAACAGAAGGCTGGAGACCCACAGAAGACGACTTCAAAGGGGGAAACTCAGAATTAACTCCCTTAAAAGCTAAATCAGTGGCACCCTCTGGAATAAAAGAAACAACACCAACCCGATTAGAACAAGGTCCACCGTTAATATCCCCAGACACGGCATGACTGCCACTTAGAGAACCAACAGAACCAACATCTAACCCTTTCGAAGAACCAGACTTCTCTGCACACTTCAAAACCAACCGAGACTGAGAAGCTGAATTGGAGCCTGCCAAACCAAGAACATCCGCTGCTTGACCCGATTCCCCATACCCAATCACTCGGCCAACAGCCACCAACCCATCAGAAACGGCCTTATTTGAATTATTTGAATTATTAAAATAATTCAACTTCTCCCCAAAAGCATGGACACTCGTCACTTTCCCTTGAGATGCGGACCCACTTGGATTTGAAGAAGATGTTATATTTGAAAGGGGGGGGGGCATAACTTAATCAAAGCCAAACAATGGTCAGATAAACCAGGGGGGAGAAACTCAGTAATAGCATTAGGAAACACATCTAAGAAGCCTTCATTAATTAAAGATCTGTCCAGTTTCCTAGCAATAAAAGAATCACCATCTCTCCTATTCATCCAAGTAAAGAGAGGGCCAATAAATGGCATATCAAACAGCTCAAGGTCAAAAAGACAATCATGAAAATCCAGCATAGCATTATCCACCACAGCATTACCACCCCATTTCTCACTAGCAAATCTGGTCACATTAAAGTCACCCATAATAACCCAAGGGGAACTACCCAAAGAAGCAGAAAAATAATTCAACTGTCTCCATAATTGCTTTCTTTCAAACTGACAATTCGAAGCATACACAAAAGTACAGTAGCAAATGAGATTATCATGAGGGTCCAAAATACGACAATGAAGAGCTTGATCAGAACTATGCATGCAATCAAGAAGAACCATAACCGGATTCCAACACACCCAAATTCTGCCTAAAGTGGAGTGATTATAATTGTGAGAGATACGCCAACCTGGGGCAATACGACTTAGGATACCCTCCATACTAACAGATCTAACACGAGTCTCCACCAGACAAAACACAGAAATAGAGTTAACAGAGACAAATGACTTAACTTCTTTTTGCTTAATAGGGTTATTCAACCCCCTAACATTCCAGCAAGCAAAATTAATCATGAGACTCTGGAATTTGAAGAAGTACCCCCCAGGTTCACCCTGTCATTTCCCAAACCTTGCTTGTGAAGCTGTTTTCTAAGTCTTTTCAGTTTGTTTTTGGACAACGACCCATCATTTTTAAAACTTCCCATTTCATCAACATTTTTAACATTTTTAAATTTGGTAATAATGGGAGAACTATCAGAGTACACCTGATCAAGTAAAGAATCATCACTAGGGTTCTTTAAATCTGACTTTAGGACTGAGGGAGAACTAAAACCAGCAGTGTTGCTTCCCCTAACAGTAACCTCATCACAAGTATTAATGGAAGAAGAAGGAATTAATTGCAACATACCAGTGTCTCCACCTTTAAGCAAGCTGGATTGAGGTACCGGACAGCTCACAGATTCACATGCTACAGGCTCCAAAACCACATCATTGTCACATGTATCAGGCTCATCCACATGGCCTTCCACTTCTTCTAAAGCTGAGAAAGAATTTTGAATAGCAACACCACCATTCGAACCAGCATTAACAACTTCCTTGCCCATATTTGTAACATTTCTGGAAACTCCAATCCCCAGAACTTTTCCTGAACCTGAGACAGCCTCACTATCCCTGTCAGCAGTACATACTTCCTTGCCCTTGACACAACTAATGGCCCCAGAAGATTTCAGACCAAAACCAGCAGGAAGAGTTGCCCCATCAGTCACATCTTTAGCAATTTCAGATCCCCCAGCAGCCTTAGAAGTAACTTTAGGAACCCAAACTTTTGAGCTTTTAGATGGACAAGTTGCAGGACCATGACCAAAGATACCACATTGCATACATTTACTAGGTCTCCATGGGTATTCAACCCCAATCACAGTGACATTACCATCCCCCAATCCAAGCTCAAAGGAGTTAGGGAATTCACAATTAATGTCAACCTCCACACAAACACGAGCAAACGAAAGCCTTTGTCTAGATTGGGTAAGAGAATCAAGATATAAGGGGATACCAATAGCACTTGCTATAAAACTAAAACCTTCCTCAGTCCAGTATTCAATAGGGATATTGAATAATTTAACCCAAATAGGGATCCTATCAAGCTTCAAGTTGAGCATTTCCATCTTAGGGTGCCACTTTCTCAAAATGAGAGGTTTGCCTCCAATATGCCAAGGTCCAGAGTCAAGGACCCAATCCCTAACTTCTAAGTTAGAGAACCGAAAAATAAACAGGCCACTGTCAGTGGAGAGAATGTCTGGGATTTCTTTATGCCCCCACAGTTTAGAGATAGCATTTTTTACAACCATATAGGGGAGCCTCTTATCAATAAACTGACCAACCACACACTCCTTCCAAAGCAAACTACCAGCCATGGCCACACTATCAGGGGGATTGACCCTAATTTTTCCATCAACAATCATAGGTTTGTGGAATGTAAGATTAGAAGATAAACTTGCAGGTTTGCTAAAGAGAGATTTCCAATCCGATATAATCCTCTTACCCGAACCAAAAGAATTTACAGAAACAGAATCCAACTTCTCAACAGAGCTTCCAACAGCAGAGCCACTAGCAGAAGCCTTAAGCCTATCAAGAGGATGAGAACTTAGACGAGCTCGATTTGCAAGAGGAAACAAATTGCTAGCAGAAGACAGCCCAGCAGTAGAAGAACCTGCCTTATCACCACTGGAAACCTGCAAACTTCCATTAACAGACTCATACCCAGCTCCGTCCTCACAACCCCCAATAAATCCACCACTATTAATCACATCATGGGAACCAAAATTTACACCTCTATTTTGACAGAGAACAGAACCTTCACGAGAATATGCAGAAGTCCCATGCGGCTCTACACCATACTCAGATCCTAGAGAATCTTGACCCAAAACTGATCTAGAGCCTATTGGATCTGAACAAGTGGATTTACCATCAACAGTAGCATCTATAGAACCAGATGTACCCACCAAAGGTTGTCCATTGACCAACAAATCACGGGAAACGCATTCAAAATAGGCAAGAGCATCACGAGGACCACCAAGAGCACGTGATTTCTTGGAGATTCCACCTACTGTAGCAGCGCCAGTAGAGGGAAAACCCACTGAATCCTGTTGAAAAGGTAACAGCGCATGGTCCACCACCACTTGAGAGTTTATGCCAAGTGGATAACCACTAACCAAGGGAAGAACCGTGGATGGAGAAAGAGGGTCACCCACAGGACCCGCTGAAGAAGAAACAACAGACCCATGAACATTAGCTAGCTTCACAAGGTTTGCAACATCTCGTGGAATAGCGCCAAGTGGATTTCCACTCACCACGGGATCGACTAAGGTATGAGAATCACCCACACCAGAGAAACCCACGCTGGAATCAACTTGAACATCCACATGGCCTTGTTCCCTCAACACCATTCTACGGGACCCATCAATTGGATTATATACAGTATCTACAGATTCACCACGCGATCCAACACAACCAAGTGAAACATTGGAATTTCCACCAACTGTAGAAAACGAAGCTCGAGAAGACCCCACCGAGATATGTTCTTCACCTAACAAACCTTGGTCAACGCACATGGAGGGACCCGCAGCACTATGATCAAAGGCATGTGAGGAGGAAGAGATTCGTATGTTATTTGCCATGGAGGAGGCAACCTTACCATCAGACGCACGTGCAATAGAAGAGGAGGGGCTTACAGTCGCCATAAATAACCCACTGAAACCCACTTGGAACTGTTAGGTGATTCAGCAACGCACTTCTAAAAGGGGAAAGGCAAAACACGTGGAGAAAGCGATTCACACCCAAACACAGATCGGTCCAAGAGAGAAAACCACCACTAAATCCAAACCAATAAACCCACTACCAATCGAAGAAGACAGGGAATCACGGATTCACGCACAGGCACCCATCGCCATCGCCAGAGCACCACTCTCTAACCCATGATTCTTTTGCTTCGACAAAACCCTAATGTGTTACTATTTTTATCCTTGTGTTTATGGATTTGTCTGTCCTTGTGTTTAATGGGTAAGAATTTGGGTTTGAAGCTTGGTTCAAAAATGTCCCTCAAGGAGTTTCATGAGAATATTCCTGTCAATGGTGATGGAAATGCTTCGAGCTTATTATCCAAAAAAAGGAAATGCTTCGAGCATTCCTGCTGAGGAAGATACTATTGAGGTGAAGGTTGTTCTCAAGCTTATGGTTATTAAGAAATGGAGCTTAGAAGAACTGGCTACTGTTCTGTGTAACCATATTCGTGAAAGGGTGGAGCTTCATAAATGCTCTATCATTAAGAAAGGCCTTGATGTTTTGCTTGCTCGTGAAGGCAAAGTGTTGGCTGATAATAGAGATCTTGATGCCTTCTTATTTGCTAGCAGTTTAGCTTCTGGTAGTGGTGGAGAGGGTAGTAAGGTTGATGAGCGAAATCTCGGCCATGGCTCTTCCACTCCTTCTGTTAGTATTGGCGATAGCAGTGAGAATGCCTTGCATGGTAAGGATGTAAATGTTGCAGAGGTGGATGTTGATGATTGTAGTAGTGGTGACTCTTGTTCATGTGGAAGCCTAGAAGACTGCTCTTTGTGTAGAGACAGTGATTGTGAAGACGGAATGGAGGTTGCTGATAATTCTCTAGCTCTTGTTGAAGAGCTGCAATTGTGTTCTGGTAGTAGAGAAGACGAGTCTAGCTTTGTTGCAATGCATGGGATCTTGACCCCGTCTGTTGTTGCTACCGAAGCTCTTGCTTCTGGTGATATGGCTGGCCGTGACAGTGATGTGGCAGACCCTTCCTCCCCAGCTACGCATCCAGCTAGTGCGCATTTAATGCACGTTAAATCACTTGTTGCGTCTTCTTCGCATGTGTCCAACTCCCTTGATTCTTATGCTGCTCCTGTTCAAGTAGTTGCTGGCCAACTAAGAGTTGCAACTGGCGGTTTGGGGTCTATAGTCCCTCGAATTACGTGTGCTGATGAAAATTTTGGAGGCAATGAGTTTACTTGGAGTCAAGAGAAAGATAAAGCTGCTTTTGTTGATGATTGTGCAATTAATGCGCCCCACATGTCTCTTTCATTTGATGATTATTCATTTAATACTGGTGCATTAATTGCTTCGCATTCTCGTGTTGCAGCGGGTGAGGTGTTAGGCTGTTCAATTCATGGTGCGAAAGATTTGGAGTCTTTGGATGCTTTTGCAAGTGGGTCACGTGGCGCAGCATTGTTGAGTGGGGCCGCTGTTAAGACGCATTGAGTTAGTAATGGTGGTGAGTTCAAGCTTGCGCAGATTAGTGGGAACCACGTGGAGGGTGGGCCCAATGCTTTTGACTTTGGTACCGTGTGTAAAGGTGATGGCTTGGGTTCTTGGACCAAGGAGACAATTAATTCCTCTGTTGCATTAAATGCCTTCAATGCAAAAGACAACTCCATTTCACGAAGTGCTACTTGTGAATTGCGTGGTGATGTCCGAATTAAGCATGGTCAGAATTTGAATTTATTAATGCATCCTCATGGTGACGTGGTTTTAAAGGATTTTTGTGGGGCCAGCCTGGAGAAAGTGGGTGATAATGTCAACATTTCTTCTCAAGTCCATCAAGCTGCGTGTCATACTGTTGTGCAAAAGAAAGTGATGAGTCCAGCTATGACAAGTGGCGCCGTCTATCAATCTAGTGAAGGTGCTGGACATGGTGAAGTGGACACTTGTGGTGTTAATGTGCATGGCGTGGCTGATGTTCCTTTAGTGGGTGAGTTTGCATTAAATGCAACTCATTTGTCTCTTTCACGTGATGGGGTTAAAGATGCTGTGGGGTTTGTTAAACCTCTTGTAGCAGGTGGTGGGGCCGGCGATGATTATCCTTCTGCTGTGACAGTTAATGCCTCTTCTCTTACCAGCAGTGGGTCCTTTCCCTCCCTCCCAACTTCGCATTTTAGTCCTCTTGGCGCTATCCCGCGTTCTCATGCGGTGCATGCAACGCAAGTTACATGCTTCGTGGACGGTATTGATGCTTCTGATCTGCATCCTTCTACTCGCGCAAATCTTGATAAAATTATTGATTCTGAAGTGAATGTGAGTTCAGGCCTTGGTGCCAAGGCTAATTCCTTCTCTCGTCCCGGTTCCAAGCTTGATGGAATTATTAGAAATGAGATCTCGCAGGGTGGTCCGAGTGTTGATTTTCCTCCCCTTAAGACCCGTTCTCCTACTTGTGCCAGTGATAGTGTTGGTCTGGTTCCTCCTATGTCCCGTCCTTGGAATAGCCTTGTTAGCAATCCTGCTAGCCAAGCTAAACTGCTCAAGTTGTCGAAGATGGATCCAGGGCTGCCGTTGGATGATTCTTATGTTGTTCCTGAGTTAGTTCTTGCTGAAGGTAGGAAATTGTGGGAATTATCTATTCTCGGGTATGTGATTGACAAAAATTTGCCCTTCAATTTTGTTAGTGGCTGGGCTACTCGTGTGTGGGGTGAGGATGTCATTGAAGTTTTGAAATTTGATTCAGGGTTCTTTCTTTTTAAGGCCAAAAATACAGAAGCTCTTGATCGAATTTTAAATGAAGGACCATACTTTATTGCTGGAAGTTATATGGTTCTTAAACATTGGCAACCGGGTATGGAGTTGAAGAAATCTTGCTTTTCTAGCATCCCTGTTTGGGTTAAATTTCTTAATGTTCCTCTAATTTTACAGTCTGCTAAGGGCATGGAATTTTTGGGTAGTATTATTGGGTGTCCTCTCTTCATGGACAAGCATACAGCTGCTGGTAGTAGAGCAAATTTTGCTCGAGTTTGTATTGAAATTGATGCTTGTAAAGTCATTCCTAAATTTTTGAAGGTTAGAGTCTAAAATGGAGAATATGTGGAGATTGGTATTGAGCTCCCATGGAAACCCTCTCGGTGTGAGAAGTGTAAAGTTTTTGGTCACTCTCTGCAAAAATGTCCGCTTTCGTCCCTAAAAGTTGTTAACTTTAAACAAGAATGGAGGAAGAAAGATCCTCAGGGTGTCCCTCAGGTGGTAACTACTAGCGCTGTTGCTAGTACTAGTATTGATGAATGGCAGGAGGTTCCAGTTTCAAAAAACAATGTCACCAGCAATAAAGAAGCTCCTAGTGTTAAGGAAAATGTTCCCTTGGTCAGCAAGGGTTCTGATACGAGTAATCGGTTCAGTGTTCTTGATGACAGTCTTACTGATGATGCTCAGTTGGATTTTTCGGATTTGGTGGACTGTAATTTTAATGATGTTACCCTTTCTAGAAAGTCTCTCAAAAAGAAACTTAAAGATAAAATTCATTCTCTTAAAAATTCTCGAGGGAGGGATGTTCCCTAGTTGTCTTTGTGTATGTCCTAGCCTCTTGGGTTGTTTGAGGTTTTGTTAGGCTTTGGTCCGTGTTGTTAGCCTCTTGGTGAGGCTCGAGCTTTGCTCTTTATTGTAATATCTTGGTTTTTTGGTAATATATTTCTTAATTATCCAAAAAAAAAAACCCCAGAACCCCTGCAGAGTCACTACCCGAAGCATTAACAATAGGATTAACCTTCATCTTCCCACCCTCTCCAGAAGGAACACCAGAAGATGAATTTTTAGGGACCCCAACTTTTTTAACATTACAATGGGATAAATTGTGACCAAACACTTTACAATGTGTGCATCTATGAGGCTTCCAAGGATATTCAACTTTAATACGAGTAAAAGAACCATTGGCTAGTTTAAGAAGAAAAGAATTGGGGAATTCACAGTTCATATCAATCTCAACACACACTCTTGCAAAAGATAGTCTAGAACAACTCTTGCACTTCGTTCTGTTCCAACTCTTGTGTCCTATGTTGCTAATGCTCACGCTTTACCGCCTGCACACGCAAAGTTATCCCATTTGTTGGTAGATGCTTGTGAAGGGATGGAAGTGGGTCCTCACGTGGCTGCCTCTTTAGGCATTATGATGGTTCAAAGCTTCTAGAAACGTTTGTGGATGCTGATTGTATGGAAGTGGGGGCTGTCCCGTCTCATTATCCTCTTGCTGTAACGTGTGGTGCTGATTTTTAATGGTTGGGGAGGAAATTAATTATTTAATTTCTAGTGGGGTCGGCTTTGACAAAGTGGATGATGATGGATTGGTTTTTCAAGAATTATATATGGCTGCTCTTGTTGATTTAGATGGCGTGGAAGCTTTAATTATGTGATTGGCTTGCCTTGTTTTGATTATGTGATTGCAAGTGGGGCCGGTTAATGCATTAAATGCATTTGTGAGTGGATGTCCACATGGAAGTAAAATTTTGGTTTGCTTTTTATTTCCTGTTGGACGCATATTGTGGAAGACTTGAGATGGAATATTTAATTATTTTGTGTGATCATTATGGGGTTGTGGTAGTGTTCTTTATGCGCTGTTCACTCCAAGTGGAAGTGGGTTTCAAGCTACTTGGAGCCACATGCTGTTGCACCTCGGTTTGTGGTGCCTATTAGTCCCCTACTTGTGAGGGTTTTACTTTTGGTTACTTTTGTTTATTCCAATGGAGGACAGCCTTGATGGACGTGATGTCCGGATGCGTTTTTTTAATTGCTATATCCCTTGGTCTTTGCCGCTATTTTGGTTATCTATGGTCAGTCCACACAGTCCAAATTTCCATTTCTTATGTGGATTTCCCATGATTCTTGGTTTGGTCAAGTGCTACATTCGGTGTAGTAGATGACATTTAAGCTTGGTGGACAATGATGTTGTGGTGTTCTCGAGTTTTTGCATCTTGCTGGCTTCTTGGTTTATGGATTACACTATTGCGGAGCTCAGAAGTTGCGTGTTTGATGCTAGTTTTTTATATACAAATCCCTATTACCGCATCAATAAGTTGTGCTTATGTTTGCTTTTGCTTATAATGCTTGTGAAAGATTTAGTGCTTGTAATGTCGGTAAAATGCAAGAAGGTTGGTTGTGGACCTTCCTTAGCATTTGTTCTCTTTTTTCCCTAGCCTCTTGGGTTGTAAGAGGTGTTTCTATTG
>JAESVK010047141.1:0-11021 GCA_017140935.1 Hamamelis virginiana | reverse complement strand
TAACCTAGGTTAAGTGGTTTCTCAAACAAAACACATTCAATAATCCATGTGACCTATGGTTTTGAATGGAAGAATTTAACAATACTAGCTCAAGAGAATAAAACATATAATGGGATGCAACTTACTACTCATTTTGATATTTTCACAAACACATGGAGTGCATATGTGCTCATCACCAAAATACAACATCTCACCGGTCATATTTTGGTCATGAATATGAATCCATATGGTTTCAAAAGAGAAGAGAGTACAAGAAGCTACATTCCTTTATCATTGAAGCTTTGAGACATGAAACCACATTTACCTAAGGTTTTGGAGAGGAACTTCACCATAAAACCCTCATTGGGTGTTTAGCTGGCCATCAAGAAAGAGAAAAACACTAAACACAACAATAAATGCTGAAAAAGAGTAAATGCTATATATTAAATGAACCAAATGAAGTGTACCATACAACATTGAGATTAAAATGGAGAAAAACAACCTATACTAAGGATTACAGAGTAAGAACAACAAGAACAACCAAGAAACAAAGCTACTCTATGTAGGAAATGCAAGAAACCCTAGAAAACAAGAGAAAACCCTAAAAACTAAGCTAACCCTAAGACAAACTAAGTTAAGAACAAGAGAGAGTGTGTCTATCAGCTCCAAATACACATTAAATACCCCCCAAAAGGGTATCAGACATGGGGACCAAAAGACAAGTGAACCCTTGCATTTAGAACAAATTACAATTGGCCCGGAGGATTTCCCGAACAAGGGTACCGGTACCCCTCTATGCTGGGACCGGTACCTTTCTTTCCTGCACAATGGGTACCGGTACCCCTCTGATGGGTACCGGTACCTCCCCTGCTGAATGCCCAAAAACAGCCTCTTATGCACACCGAGCCTTCTCGCATTAGCTTCGCTTCTCCCGGATGATTATATGAGCTTGAGGAACCGCTCCAAAGGCACTCGGTCCTCCATTGCATTGGAATTGAGAGACTGACTTGCTTGGGGGAAGCTTTGACGGGGAATGCACCAAGGATGCATAACAAAGGGGAATGAGAATGCACTTGCTTGCCTTAATCGCCAGATAAAAACCTTTGAAATTCATCGAATACCTCTAAAAGATGGATTTAGCGCTATGCAACCTGCAAGTGCTCAAAAACAATGAAAGAATCAAATGCACCAGAATTAAGTCAAACTAGGGCTCAAGAGCAGGTAAAATGTACAAAAAGACGAGTAAAAATGGGAGAATTTATGTGCTAAACACACCCTCCAACCTGTATCTTACTAGTCCCTAGTAAGATTTGAACTAAAAAGAACTAAAGAAAGTAAGAAAAAACAAGCAGATAACTGAACAAAAGAGCTCGCTTTCATCAGGCATACATGAGCATACTACTTAAACTTAAAATACAATGCAATCGCTTGAACTACCTATGCTTGATCCTTTTCCATGTGTGTGGTATTTTGCCAGTCGGAGTTTCACAGAACCAAACATCAATCAACGAGAACTAAATACAGAGATGGAAGAATGAATGGAATGAAGTAACTCAAAAGCATTCCCCATGAAACAAAATAAAGCACTTATAACATAAACCAACCATTCATAGATGCATAATGTTCAAAAAGGAACAACTAACACTTTAAAATCAAAAGGACCTTTGAGCATGAAATGACCGGGGGTTACACATAGGGGCTTCAAAAACAAAATGGGTGTTGGCTTTACTTGGCTTGGGTCACTACCCTGTGCCAACACCGCCCTATGCTACCCTAACCAACATAAAACTAGACTAGAAAAGTAAAAACATAAACTGAAAACACAAGGCAACCTAACTACTCAAAAGCGCTCCACTACTCCTCTTCTGACCCTTCCTCGTCACTGAAATCATCCTCATCCACACAGTCATCCAGCTCATCGGAATCTCCCTCCAAGTTAGGAAGGGGTGGCTCAACAGCAGATGGGTCACCTCTCAGCATATGAACCTCTCTCTCCAACCTAGCCAGTCTGTGGTCAATCTGCTTCTGCTTCCCCAGAATGCATTTGAACCAACCCTTTATTCTGAGCTCCATTCTCTTTAGCGGAGATGTACTTGCAGGCTTAGGTGCTGACGATGAGGATGGCCCTTCAGAAGCTGACTGGGATTGTGCTGGCCTGGGCTTCACTGAAGCTGCAATGCTCCTTGCTTCGGTTACATTATTGATGGGACCAAAGTGAGGAGGTGTCATTTTGCTCTTAGGTGGCAACTTGATTCCTTCAGCCTTTACTATTTGAGTGACCAAGCAAGGGAGAGGCATGTAAGTCGACTTGCTTGCAAAATTTAACAAAATCCTTCATCACTCCCCACATCACTGCTGCGAAGTCAATTCGCCGACCATTCATTACCTCGAAAAGGAATTTGATTTCATCGCCTCTTGGTGCTTTTTCTTTTCATTTAGGCACAATGCTGCAATGGATGATTTTATTCATCAAGGCATACTCGGGTTTCAACTTCGCAGGGGTGAATTCACTTCGATTAAATGATACCATCGGCACCGAATTTGAGCACATAGCTTGAGTGAATGACGCCCCATTGAAAACTGTCATCGGGCGAAATGGGTAAGGAACAGCATCTGCATGGGAGGGTCGAGGGTATCCCAAAGCTGTAGCAATGGTAGTAGTGTTCACTAGAAAGGATTTGCTGCACACCGTTGTTTTCATGTGATACTCAATCTCTTCGTGTTCTCTCAAGTTAGAGTAGAACTCTCTCACCACAGATGGGTGATACCCCTCAATAGGCCTACACAGGAAGCCCAAATTTTGATCATTGATAGCACTTCGAATGGGATGAGTGTGGATAAAAGTTGATGCTTCAACACTCCTTTCACAGATGAACCCTCTTTTGGCAAGCGACTGAACCCATGCATCTTCATCCCCTTGCGGCCTATCTTCAAACATGACCTCTATTTCCTCATCCTCACTCTCCTCACTTTCACTGACATGCTTCTTTCCCCTTCCCTTTTTCACGGGTTGGGAAGTGCTCGCCTTCCTTTTTTTAACCGCTTGCTCCACAGAAGAGCCCGAAGCTTTCCCTCCCTTAGGCGTCTTGGTCCTAGCCATGAATGTCACGACTAGACCGATCATACAAAGTAGCACTAGCATGGCTACCAAGCACTCCCACACGCCCATTTCAACGAGTACCATACATCCTCTCTTAGCATCACACAACAGTTTTCTCCCCATGATTTCCATTCCCAACCACAAATCACCACAGAAAGAAATACAAGCCCTAATACGACACTACACCCCACCCCAATAATATTTGCTAATTGGAGAAACAAAAATCCCAAATCACTTGCAAAGCTTCAATAACTGAGGATACTTACCCACAATGCAAGAGATGCTCCAAACCACCAAATGAAAGCCCACCACAGCCACTCTAGCATGCAACCTTCTTCAATCAAAGGCAAAAGTGAGAAAATGGGTGGATTTGGTGATTTAGGGTTAGGGATTTGAGATATGAGATGAAAATGGGGTGATAGGTGGTAAAAAAGTGAAAAAGCTAGGGTTTGATGGTGGATTTGGTGAGGGATGGTAGATTCTCACAAAAGTGATGGAGAATGCTTGGGAGGGGGTAGAAAATGAGAGAAAAGTTGAGGGAAAGGTGAAATGAGGCTGAAATGGGGTAAAATTCTCGGGCTAGGGCTTTAAAGGGGCGAGTTTTAAATTTTCTGCAGGGGGGTACCGGTCCCACTTAAAGGGGTACCGGTACCTTTTTCTTCTGGTCAAGGGGTACCGGTACCCATTGGAGGGGTACCGGTACCTACTTCTGAAATTGGGATATTTTTGCACTTTTGCGACGTTTCAACCCCGACAACCCAAAATACCTCCCTCAACTGAATTTTTCACCACCACATCCTTAAAACACTGAGGAACATGCACCACGGCTTGCTAGCACTGCTCCGCCTTAAAAAATTCACCCTAGGGTTTCTAAGCTTGAACAAATTGGCATTCTTGGCTCAAATTAGGGTTCAAATGGAAACTTACAAGGAAAATGAGGTTCAAGAGAGCAATAATGGCCTATAATCATTTTTCAAAGTTGTAAAGCTGTTCCAAAATGAATAAGATGCATACGGATGATAGTTCATGTGATTATGCAATTCTTGAAGCTTAAATCAAGCGAAAGTGTGCTTGGAAACAAAAATCATGACTTGCGAAGCATAAAATACCAAATGTATTCACTATGAACATAACTAATGCAAGTCACTATGTGGAATCATGAATAGATGAATGGGATGACAAAAGGTTCAAGTGATATGCTGTAGGTTTAGTTCCAATCCAATGGCGTGCATGTGCAATGGAAGAGTTCAAATAACATATTATAAGTTCAAAAGGAAGCATAGCATAAAAGTCTCAAGTTTTATTCTCATGTAAGCTTAAAATTGAAAAAAAATTTTTTGCATCAGTAGTACTTGCTGAGATTTTTAAACCAATTAAGCTAAGTATGCTACTCTATACCAAAAAGAACTACCTATGTGTGAGAATGAGTAAGAAAAATGAACACAAGTGAACCTCTCCCCCTACTTAAAAGTGAGCATTGTCCTCAATGCATGAAAAGATTGGCATTTAAAGACAAAAATGGGAGGAAGGGTACAAAAGCACCTGCAAATCATTTACACTTCAGTAAATCTGCACAAAGGTTAGAGTATCCACAATTCCCAAAAGAACGCAAAGAAGCAAAGATAAAAAGAAGCTATATACACATAGTTACACAAAAAGTTACTCTGATGGGGCCTCGCAATAGACTGGGTCTACAAGTTCCTCTACCACAGTCTCACACGAAGAGTTCTCTAAAAATGGCTTGAGGCACTGTTCATTCACTTTGAAAATGTTGCCATTCTTGGGATTCTCAATCTCCACAGCCCCGTGAGGAAACACGGCTTTGACAATGAATGGTCCCACCCATGGGGACCTCAACTTGCCAGGAAAAAGGTGCAGCCTAGAGTTGTACAGCAGGACTTTTTGATTTGGCTCGAAAGACTTATGAGCTATGTTCTTGTCATGAAAAGCTTTCATCTTGTCCTTGTAAACCCTAGCATTTTCATAGGCATCTTGCCTAATCTCTTCAAGCTCACTTAGCTGGAGCTTCCTCTGCTGACCTGCGGCATCAAGATTAAAATTCAATTGTTTAATAGCCCAGTATGCCCTATGTTCCATCTCCACTGGCAGGTGGCACGCCTTTCCATACACTATGCGATAGGGAGACATGCCTAGGACAGTTTTGTAGGCCGTGCGATACGCCCATAAGGCATCAGTCAACCTATGCGACTAATCTTTCCTATTGGGGTTCACAGTTTTCTCTAGGATGTGCTTGATCTCCCTATTGGCCAACTTAGTTTGACCATTTGTCTGTGGGTGGTAGGCGGTTGACACTTTATGGGTTACCCCATATTTTTTCATTAAAGTCTCAAAGGGACGATTGCAAAAATGCAACCTGCCGTCACTAATAATCGCCTTAGGCACCCCAAATCTAGACATGACATTTTCTTTCAAGAATTTCAACACTATTTTATGGTCATTGGTCTTAGACGGGATTGCCTCTACCCACTTAGACACATAGTCTACTGCCAGCAGGATATACAGGTTACCAAAGGAGGATGAGAAAGGTCCCATAAAATCGATGCCCCAACAATCGAAAACCTCAATAACTAAGATAGGCGTGAGGGGCATTATGTGTCTCCTAGTCACTCCCCCTAACTGTTGGCAACGCTCACAGGTCTTACAGAGCTCGAATGAATCTTTGAACAAGGAAGGCCAATAAAAACCACATTGCAAAATTTTGGCGGCTGTCTTCCTAGCAGAGAAATAACCCCCACATGCCTCACTGTGACAAAATGACATAATGCTCGGTATTTCAATATCCGGCACACATCTTCCCAATATTTGGTCAGGGCAATATTTGAAGAGGTAAGGGTCATCATAGAAGTAATTCTGCACCTCTCTCAAAAATTTCTTCCTATCTTGGGTACTCCAGTGGGTAGGAACTTGTTCAGTAACAAGATAATTCACTATATCCGCGAACCAATGGCAATTAGAAAGAGCAAACAGTTGCTCATCAGGGAAAGTCTCTACAATGGGGAGGGTGTTAGCAGAATCATCAAAGGAGATCCTTGACAAGTGGTCGGCGACAACATTCTCAACTCCCTTTTTATCCTTAATAGTCAAATTGAATTCTTGGAGGATTAGAATCCACCTAATTAGTCTCTGCTTGGCATCTTGCTTTGTCAAAAGGTATTTAAGTGCCGCATGGTCAGTAAAGACTAAAATGGGTGAACCTAAGATGTACGACCGAAACTTGTCTAAGGCAAAAACCACCGCTAGCAACTCTTTTTCAGTAGTTGTGTAGTTTCTTTGGGCATCATTCATTGTTCTACTAGCGTAATAAATGACATGTGGTTTTTTATCCACCCTTTGACCTAACACCGCTCCTATGGCGAAGTCACTGGCATCACACATAATTTCAAAGGGTAAGTTCCAGTCGGGTGTTTGCATGATAGGAGGTGAAGTTAACATCTCTTTCAGTTTACAAAAAGCAACCTCACAATCATGCCCCCACTCAAAAGGAACGTCCTTTCCTAAGAGATTACACAAGGGTCGCGCAATGTCGCTAAATCCCTTAATGAACCTCCTATAAAAGCCAGCATGCCCTAGGAATGATCTCACATCTTTTACAGTCTTAGGAGAAGGAAGTTTAGCGATTAATTCGATCTTAGCCTTATCAACCTCTATTCCCCTAGACGACACGATATGTCCTAGGACTATTCCCTGTGTCACCATGAAATGACACTTTTCCCAATTCAGCACAAGGTTCTTCTCCTCACATCTTTCTAGAACCTTAGACAGGTTCTCTAAGCAACCATCAAAAGAATCCCTAAAGACTGAGAAGTCATCCATAAAAACTTCAACAATCTTTTCCACCATATCACTGAATAAACCAGTCATGCATCTCTGGAAGGTACCAGGAGCATTACACAAACCAAAAGGCATGTTCCTAAGGGCAAATGTCCCAAAGGGATATGTGAAAGTAGTCTTTTCTTGGTCCTCTAAAGAAACTTCTATTTGGTTGTAGCCCGAATACCCATCTAAGAAACAATAGAAAGCATGCCCCGCAACTCTCTCTAGGATTTGGTCAATGAAGGGTAAGGGGAAGTGGTCTTTCCTAGTGGATGAATTTAACTTTCTGTAGTCAATGCACACTCGCCACCCCGTGGTGACTCGTGTGGGAATCAATTCACCCTCTTCATTCTCTACTACAGTAATACCTGATTTCTTAGGTACCACTTGTATAGGACTTACCCACTTGCTATCCGCTATGGGATAGATTATCCCTACATCCAACAACTTCAGAACCTCCTTTCGCACTACCTCCTTCATTATGGGGTTCAATCTCCTTTGAGGTTGGCGTGAAGGTTTGACATCATCCTCAAGATAAATCCTATGGGTGCAAAGAGAGGGACTAATTCCCTTGAGGTCGATGATGGACCAACCGATGGCAGTTTTGTGATCTCTAAGCACTTCTAACAATCTAAGCTCTTGGTCAATCTCCAAGTGAGAAGAAATGACCACGGGATAAGTCTCATTGTTACCTAGGTACACATATTTCAAATCTGAGGGCAAAGGTTTCAATTCTAATTCCGGTGGTTGGATACTTGATGGAACAAGACTCTTTTCAATGGGTGGCAATGCTTCGAAGCGAGGCACCCACCCATTTACTTCCAAAACTTCCTCTTCATTGAGCATGGAGTATAGAAACTCCATCTCATCACTCACTTCCTCAACATCAACAATTTCATTCACTAAACATGATTGTAGCGGATCATTATGGGCGGAAAGATCCCATTGATGCTGCACTAGAGTATCTATCCTACTCACCTCTTGCACCTCATCCTCCATATCTTCCCCCACTTCTTTCATCAAGTTGAAAATATTCAAATTAACAGTCATGTTCCCAAAAGTGATGGTCATAAGCCCACTCCTACACTGGATTAGTGCATCAGCTGTGGCCAAGAAAGGCCTCCCAAGAATTACAGGGAATTGACTCCCTGAATCTAAAACAGGTTGGGTCTCTAAAACCACAAAATCGACGGGAAAGTAGAACTTATCTATTTGCACTAGGACATCCTTGACTACCCCCCTTGGAATTTTAACACTCCTGTCAGCTAACTGCAGCTTGATGCTAGTTGACTCTAACTCTCCCAACCCCAACTCCACATAAATAGAATATGGCAATAGATTGACACTTGCTCCCAAATCCACTAAAGCTCTACCCACTTTGGAGTTCCCTATGGTTATTTCAATTGTAGGGGTCCCGTGGTCTTTGTATTTACGGGGCAAGGTATTTTGTATGAGAGATGTGGATTGCTCAGTCATGAACACTTCCTTATGCACACCCAAATTTCTTTTCACTGTACACAAATCTTTCAAGAACTTTGTATACGAGGGCACCTGTTTAATAGCATCCAACAAAGGTATGTTGACTTTCACCTGTTTAAACAATTCAAAAATTTCTGCATGATTGGTTAACTTCTTAGGTGCCCTAAGTCTTTAGGGAAAAGGGGCGGTAGGAATGAATGTAGCCTTCTCTTGGCTTGAACCAATCTCAACACCACTTGGTTTGGGAACGCTAAGCTCATTTTCAATTTCTTTCTCATCCCCCTTAAATTCCTTTTGTAAATTTAGAGAAACTTCTTTGTTGGAATCTTTGGGTGGGATGGTTTTATCAATGATCTTCCCACTTCGAAGAGTGGTGATGGCCTTAGCATGTTCATGGTTCCCTTCATTGGGATTTGAGGATCCAATGCTATGTTGACCTTGCGGATTTTGCACGGGTTGAGAGGGGAACTTCCCTTTCTCTTGTTGAAGTGCACCCAAAGTGGTAGTCAACTTAGTCAATTGGGTTCTCATATCCCCTATGGCTTGATTGGTTTGAGCTTGATTTTGCACAAGTTGTGCAATCACATCATCATAATTTCTCTTATGGGGTGGTAGGTACGAGTTTACCGGTGGTGGACTGAAATTTGGGTTAGGGTTTGATGGGAACCCTTGACCTTGGTAATTGGGACCTTGACCATGATTTTGAAAACCTTGGTTTTGAAAGTTTTGATTTTGGAAATTTTGACCTTGAAAACCTTGGTTGCTTTAAAAAGGATTTGGAGGTGGGTTGCTTTGGCTTAAGGAAGCATTTCCTCCATCACTCTTCCAACTAAAATTGGGGTGTTTACTCCACCCCGGATTGTAAGTTTCAGAAAATGGAGAGTTGAAGGGCTTCCTTTGGTAGTTGAGAGTATTAGCTTGCTCAATTTGAATGGCTCCCTTAACTTGGGGAAGATTAGGGCAATCATTGGTGGAATGAGTGGGATCATCGCAAATTATGCACAAATCCTCCATCCTAGGTCCCGTAGGTGCCGTAGGCACTTTGGGTACGGTGCTCACCTCACTCACTTTCTGTAGCTCTATGGCCTCTAACTTCCTAGTCAAGCTAGTGATTTTGGCTTGGAGGTCATCATTATCTTTCACATGATGCTTTCCTCCTCCCACAGGCACATTTTACACTCTAGCAGCATCAAGAGAGGAATTAGTCTCCCAATTCCGGGCATTCTCTGCTATGGAATCAAAACACTGTATGGCCTCTTCAGGGCTCTTCTCATAAAACTGTCCCCCACTCATCATTTGGATATACTGCTTGTTTTCTAAAGAAAGCCCTTAATGAAAGTAGCCAATGATTTGGCCTATATCCAAACCATGATGAGGGATAGCATTGAGAAGCTCTTTGTATCTTTCCCATACAGTTGCAAAAGATTCACCCGATTTTTTAGAAAAATTTTGGATTGCTCTTAAGAGTGCATTAGTGCGCCCCAGAGGGAAGAATTTATCAAGAAATATACGTTGCATGTCACTCCAATTGTGGATTGAATTAGGAGTAAGAGAGTGAAACCATATTTTCGCTTTGTCCTTAAGAGAGAAAGGGAATAAAACCAAGCATATGATATGTATGGGTGATCCTGTAGAAAGGAACGCGCTACACACATCCTCAAAATCTCTCATGTAGGTATAGGGATTCTCAGAATCGAACCCTCTATATTCAGGGAGAAGACGAATCATCTCCGGTCTCATGGGAAAATTGTTGGCCTCTTGAGGTAGGTAAATACATGAGGGCCTGGTGGTTCGTGTAGGTCTCAGAATCTCTTAGAGTCCTCCCTAGGTTAGCCAAAGGGACAGGGGGTTCTCTATATGGTTGAGCATGAGGATTAGGAATCCCCCTTCCCATCGCCGGGGTTGCCGGCGGTACAACACCATCTCCTTGTCTCGGAGGGTCATAAGGTCTTTGTGGGTTATGAGGTAACCCTTGGTCATTTGGATTTAAAGGAATTTGTTGATTTTCAGTGTGCTCCATCAAAGGAGTGGAAGGTAAGTGAAACAGACGTCTTGCAATTGGATTACTAGGAGCTTGTTGAGGTGTGATTCTTACAAGTCGGTGTTGCTCATCACGAGCCCACACCGACATGCACTAATTCCACCCCAACCAAAATGATATTAACAAGTATTATATACACAAAGAATTTTCGCATAAAGTAAAGGAGGGGAGAAAACTTACCGGATTTGTAATGTCATTGCAAATTACCACTAGCTCACTCTCCGAATCAACTAGAATGCTCGTCACTCCCCGGCAACGGCGCCAATTGCTTGAACGTAAAATGATGTGTGCGCATGAGATTCCCAAGCGTAGGAGTCCTATGGTCGACAAGCAATGAATCTAGGGAGTACCTAGGTCATATCCACAGGAAGTGGAATAGGCTCTGGCGATTCTTAGGTTATGCTACCGAATGAATGCAAAATCAAGTGTAAAATATGGGGTTTTGATTGGTTGTTGTGATTTGTGCCAAATTAATGGCAATGGTTTGATATGAAAACTTGTAAATGAAAGAGAGGATGAGTTCTATGGATTCATTCCTTCTTAACCTAGGTTAAGTGGTTTCTCAAACAAAACACATTCAATAATCCA
>JAESVK010047140.1:0-14523 GCA_017140935.1 Hamamelis virginiana | reverse complement strand
CGATCAACATGGAGGATCGGGTGGACGTTTCATCCACGTGTCATTAGAAGATCGGTCGGTCGTTTTCTCCCACTTCAGTTGCCCCCTTCTTGTGAATTTTCAATATAGATGAATTTTTACAAGTATATAGGATCTGTGAAATGGGTGTTGATTGATCGGTTCGCCGTCTTGCTGTGCTAACGTAGATCGGTATTCATTTGAAATCGAGGATTTCGATTGGTTGAAGAAGTTTCTGGATTCTGGAACTTGATCGGGTATAAAAATAATTGAAGCGTCTTTTCGAGTAGTAAAGCTTGTTTATTTAAAGGACCGGTGATCGGTTTTTTCAACTTCGATTTTCTCAAGATTTTGAGGCCTATGATTCGATAGTCGCTTGGTTTTTCGAGGCATCAGCCGTCGCTCGGGGAGCGTGCCTGGAAGTGAAGGTCTGCAGCCTCCAGCCTGTTGGTTGGTTGGGAATCGTGATCGAGGTGACGGTTGGCCACCTCAGCCGTTACTTGGGAGTCGAGATCGAGGTGACAGTTCGCAGACCTCATCATTTGCCCCCTCGATTGCTTCCATTGTTGCCACGTGTCGCAGCCTCATTAAGCACTTGTCGGGTAGGTTATAAAAGAGAGGGCTAGGGTTGTTTTCCCCCTCATTTCTCCCTTTTTCTTTTTCGAACTGCTGCCGGAGCTTCATCAGAACTCGCCGGAGTTGCTCCTTGCGAATCCAGCCTTCAAAATCCTTCGATTCTCAGTTTTTTCAACTTTCCCTTCCGTTTACAAGGTATTTTCTCATCCCTTCTTTCATCTGTTTCATATTTCTTGTTTATTTTCCCTTTTTTCGAACCATTATTTCTTTTCTTTAGAGTTAGGACCACTGTTCTTTCGAGTTTTCCGGCGACTTCTTGAGTTTGCCGGCATTCTTTCTCTAGTATTCTGGCAAATTTTCCCTTCTACCAAACAATAGAACAAGTATGTCCGATCGGGATCCATATTCGGATCGGCATAGGTCAGAATTCCGCGATGGCTCTGGAGCCAGTACGTCGGGATCAAGGTTCAACACTTTAGAAGTCCCTCCGATCAGGGCTGTCCCTCCTAATTCTGCTCAAAATCGAGAGGTCGGGGAATCTCTTCCCCGAGCTCCGTACCCATTTGTTCATATCAATCTTTTAGCAGAGGAAAGGGAGACTGAAATTAGGAAACTTTACTGCATCCCGAACTCCGTTAGTATCAGAATCCCGGGGCCAGAGATCCGTGCCACCGATGCTCTGCCGGATGAAGTCTGCTTCTACGAAGAGACATTTAAGATCGGTCTTAGATTTCCTCTCCAACCTTTTATCAGAGAGGTCCTTCTAAAGCTCGGGGTGACCCCAGTGATGCTCACGCCGAACTCATGGAGAGTACTCCTTGGGTTCATGGTGTTGTGGAGATCGTTTGGCTGGGAACCGAACTTCTACGAGTTGAGGTGCATGTGCTGCTTGAAGGAGAATGCTCGGGCATCTCCATGGTGGTATTTGGGCAACCGAAACAAGAAGCCGGGCATCGGTGATCTTCCATCTTCCATCAAAGGATGGAAGAACAGTTACTTCTTCGTCAGTGGCCCGGGATGGGAGTTCGGGTCCGACGAGGAACATAACTTTCCTATTCCAAGGGAATGGAGGCCCGAACCAAGTAGTTTAGATCGGGGTAGCTTTTGATTGATTTCTTATTTTTGCTATTACTTTATGCCCCCATGTTTTTATCTAACATTTCTTCGATTTTGCAGTTGACAAGATAACTCGTTGCCCTGTTTTGCCTGATCGGACAATCGGTCGGATCGACCGTTTGTGGAGAGAAAAGCGAGGATTCAACGGTCTTCGAGACGACAGGGTCTGGAGGCCATTCTACCTTGATTATCAATTCGCAGTTCGTCCTGCCAACCTCGTGCCTCGTCTCTTTAGGAGTATCACAACAGACGGTCATCAAATAGAGCCTCTCCTTCAATAATATCGGAGGTTTACCATAACACCGAAAGATCGGGAGAAAGAGCTCCAAATTTTAAAAAAGATCGAAGGCCGAAAGAGCAGACAAAAGAACAGAAAGAGAAAAAGAGGTATCCCGATCTCAAATATAATATATATATATATATATATTTTTTTTATATAATATTTTTTAATCGGGTTACCCTTTTTGCAACCATGGATATTGACATAGACGATGTTCTGGCCGAGGCCGCTGTCCCTCCTGGGTCTTCTTCGACCCCAGTCACTGTTGCCCGGGCCTCGACACAACCGGCCCAAAAAAAGAAACGTCCGGCAGAGGAAGTTCCCACTGCGGTGCCTGTGGTTACGGAGATCGGGTCGGGCTCTGGCGAGGGCTCGGGTTTGGGATCCCGACCTGTGCGTGCCGCTGCTGGAGAATGGTTCAGCGCCGGACTGGGGGCACCTCTGACTCTCTCGGGTCTTACTGTCGGGAGCTCATTTATGAGCAGCCCGACTTTGAGCCTGAAGGCTTTTGAGGGTCTCTTAGGTCCTGTCGACCAAGATGCTCTGTGCAAGATGGCTCCCAACGACATTTTTGAGCAGCTTGCTCACTCTGCGATCAAGGTATTTTTCAGTCGGTCTGATCTTCCTAATTTTGTGAAAAAAAATTTATATCTTCTTCCATACCTTACTTATATGTATCTTTCAGAGCGTCTTTCTCGGGCTTCACTCCCTCCGAGCAGCTCGGGAGGCGAGGCGAGCCAAAGGCAATACTGAGGTCATCAACAGGAAACTGAAGGATCAAATAGAACAGTAGGCTGAAGAAGTTCGGGGTCTCAAGACCCTACTGGAGCATGAGAAGATAAAGCTGAAGGATCGGGAGGAGGAGTTTAAGAAGAGAGTTGAGGCTTTTGAAGCCGATCTTCGAAGAGCCAAGGAGGCAGAGAAAGAAATAGCTGAGAAGGCGGTTGAAGAATACCGATCTTCTCCGGAGCTAAAGAACTTGGTGATCAAGACGGCCAGCCCTTTTCTTGCTAGGGGCTTTAATATGGCCAAGGACTTCGTTGCAAAGCTGATGCTAGAGGCTGATCTTTCAATGGTCACTCTGGAGGAGATCAAGAGGCAGCGAGACGCGGCCAAAGCCCTCGCCGATCCTCCAGCCCAAGATGATGAAGAGGCGACAATCAGTGATCGTGAGGGCACTGGCCAGCATATGCCGATCTCTCAAACTCCTGCCTATCCTTCTATTCCAAACGAGCGCTCCAACACCCCGACTTCTAAGGATCAGATGATCCATGTTGATGACTGATGTATTTTTTCTTTTTTTTTTTTGTTGTGGTAAAAATATGTGCTGAACTTTTTATCATTTAATGAAATGAAAGTTTTTTTTTTTGTATTATTTCCCGTTGTGTTGCTTTGAATTTTTTGTGGGTTAACATTCCTCGATCTCATTCTCGTAGGTGCCCCCCAGTTCGGGTTATGGTAGTAGTAGAATTTTAATTTGACTATCATACACTGAACTGTTTCTTGAGATCGTTCAATTATCTGTAATGGATACCGTAGTACCTGGGGGTAACGTTAGGACGTTTAACCCCCGATCAATTTCTTTGATCAATGAGCAAACTATCAGTAATTTGCTGGCCCGAGTTTGGGTCGGGTCTTTCATGTTGAATGCATTCAGATTTTAAAGGGTAATGATCAACTAAGAAGGCAAAAAATCTAACATTTATACAAGGTAAAAACATCGGGAAGAAGGAAAAATAAAAATATATATAGTAATAAGATCGGGGAGAGATATGAATTTAAAATTATAAAGTCGCAAATAATGGCAAGTAATCAGAGAGATGAGCAATATAAGGAACAAGGATATTTGTGTATATAGAAAAAAGAAGAAACATACATAATGAAATCCAAGTGAGAAAGATCGGGTAGCAACACAGAGTTGACTACTTTTTAGTAATATAGTTCGGGAGGATGAGTCCTCTACTGGAAGTACTTCTTGAGATGTGCGGCGTTCCAGGGACGCTTAAGCAATTTTCCTTGAAGGTCGGTAATCCAGTAAGTGCCGATCCTATTGTAGTGCCGAACTTTGTATGGCCCTTCCCAGTTGGGTTCGAGCTTGCTAGGATTGAGAACTTTTTTAAGGACGAGGTCGCCAGATTGAAAATGCCTAACTTTCACGTTCTTATTGTAAGCCCGAGCCATTTTGTGCTTGTAGGAGGCAATCTTGAGTCGGGTTGCCTCTCGTTTCTCTTCCAACATGTCGAGATTGTGACGAAGTTCGCGATCATTTTCTTCAGCATTGAAAGTCTCGATTCGGTAAGATGGCATGCCGATCTCAACGGGAATGACTGCTTCAGTTCCATAGGTAAGTGAGAAAGGGGTTTCTCCCGTAGAAACCTGACTGGTGATGTGATATGCCCATAGGACCGATGGGAGATCATCCACCCATAAACTTTTGGCCCTTTCCAGTCTTTTCTCCAAGCAATGGATGATTGTCCGATTGGTGACCTCGACCTGTCCATTGGCTTGTGGGTGACCTGGTGAGGAAAAGTTATTTTAAATACCAAGTTCAGTACATAACTTTCGCAGTCCGGTATTGTTAAATTGAGTTCCGTTGTCAGCGATCAAGACGCGCGGTATCCCGAATCTGCAGATGATGTTTTCCTAAATGAAGCTTCGGATGCAGCTTTCGGTGATTCGGGCCACAGGTCGGGCTTCCACCCATTTAGTGAAGTAGTCAATCGCCACTATCAGAAATTTCTTTTAATCTCTTGCGGTCAGGAGGGGGCCAACAATATCAATTCCCCACTGCGCGAACGGCCAAAGACTTGAAATCGGGGTGAGGAAGTTAGGAGGTTGATGCGGAATTGGGGCAAACCTTTAACATTTGTCGCATTGTCGGACCAAAGTCACTGCATCCTTCTCCATATGAGGCCAGTAGTAGCCCTGCCGAACTGCTTTCTTTCCAAGTGATCGCGCTCCTGCATGGTTACTGCTTGCGCGTAAAAAGTGCAATTCAATCCCAAGCGTAGGATCTACCTTTGCAAGCAAAGTAATTCATGGAGTCCCATGGTTGTGTCCACAGAGATAAGCAATCATTGAGAATCAAGAAATCCTTTCCCAAAAGTTGTTTAAAGTAGATTAAAGAAAGAAAATATATGAATGGTTGAAATTTGATTTTGTGTAAAATACACAAGGATTGTTTATAATCTTACTGAAATTGAGAACAAGCTGGAATTCAGAGTTCAGCTTAATTGTATCTTAGTATTAATTCATCACAATTTTTACTCAATACAGTTTCATTGAAAAGTGACCTGAATGAAGAATTTTTTCATGAAATGCCTAACCAATTATTCAAGAAATAGGATATTCATTATAAACAACGATTTTAATGCAGATAACAAACACTTAGAATGCCTTCACTGCTAAGAACTATCTGTGGCAAGTATCCCTGTCAACAAATAGTAAAAGCTGACAGTTCCTTATGGATCATAAGTAAATTTCATGTTTATTATGAATACCCGAATCTGTCTAATTAAGTTAATTGTGAGAACTAATACATCAGATATAAATTAAGCATCCCTCTTCATTCCAGTGATAACTAGCTACTCATAATGATTGTAAGAGATTTTGATTAATATTCAAAGCATACATTAAAGTAAGATAACTGAAATGAAATTCAAGAAGCTTAATTATCTTAACTGAACTTCTTACAGAATAAAACTACACAATATTCAAATTACAGAATAAAAGTATATCTAAAACATAATATAATTATCTATTTTACTTATAAACACAAAAGAGTAGTGAAGAACTTATAAATTCTAGTCTAAACTACCAAAATGGAAAAGAAGAACAACCCCCTCATTCTCAACAAAAGTTGCTTAAATATGACCACTCAAAAGAATACAATTTTGCCCTTCAAAAGTCAGAAATTTGAGATATTTTGGCTATGGCGGCGCCCATTACCGATAATTAGTAGCACAGTTATCGGTAATGACTCTTCTGAGCAGGAGCTTACGAGCTGCAGTTATCGATAGTGTAAAAGAAGCTATTCGATAATGACTTCCTGCAGGATTCTGGTCCGCATCAACTTCACTTGATTACCGATAATTGATGATGAACCTATCGATAATAGCCTTGGACTGGGAACTGGACTTGAGTATAAATCATCTAATTATCGATAATGAGGCATGCTGCTTATCGATAATAACCTCACACAGAAAACACTGGCCTGCAGCATCTCTTGAATTAGCGATAACCAGAGTATTGCTATCGATAAGAGCTTTACACTGAGAACATTAGGGCTGCATCAATACGGTCACTATCGATAATTGTTATTCAGTTATCGATAGTGAGTGTCTGCTGGAAATGGATGCAGACTTTCTTTGCTTCAAGTACCGATAATTATGAGATGCAAATATCGATAATGGCTGTGAGCAAGGCAGGACTTCAATCTTCTCTGCAGCTGATTGGAGAAACTACCGATAATTGTATAATGCAATTATCGATAATTCATCAATTCTGGCACTTGAACTTGACAAACAAGCCTCAACTTGCTTCAAAACTTTACCTATCTCTCTAAGCTCTTATTATCTTGTCAAAAACGCCTTTATCCTGCAAGGAAAAGAACAATGACTTAGATATAATTTAATACAATTACATTACAATTTTACATACTGATCACCCAAACAACCCGCATTATAGCCTAAGAAATAGCATGATTGCATAACAATCAGTTACCGCAGACTCCTTCGTGAATTTCAAGCAAAACATAGTTGGCTTCATCTGGCAGAACGCATCGGAGACAAGGTCCGTAGAACGATCGTCGATAGAGATTATCATTGATGATGCAATATCGAGCAGCACGACTTTTAACTCGTCGAGCTTCTGCCCGATTTGTTGGAAGGATTCCCGTCCGGATATATTCCTTGATTGGATCTATCCAAGTTGGATCGGTATTTATACTGAAGATCGGGATCTCAAGTGTATCTATCAGAGGATGTTTGGCAAGCTTGACAACAATTGATCTTGATAGATCAGTCTGGACAGCTGAAGCCAGATTTGCCAATGCGTCGGCGTGACAGTTTTCCTCTCTTGGAACTTGGCTGATGGAGGCCGACGTAAATTTGCTTAAGGCTTCTTTTGCTTTCTCTAAATACTTTTGCATTGTTGGTTCTTTGGCAAGGTAGATCCCATTGATCTGATTCACCACCAGCTATGAGTCGCTGAATATATGCACATGACGAACAAGAAGGTTGGCAGCCATTTGCAGTCCGGCCATTAGTGCTTCGTACTCTGCTTCGTTGTTCGTGGCTTTAAAACAGAGCCTCAAGGCTAGTTCGATCTTTTCTCCCTCGGGAGAGATAAGCACAATTCCGGCTCCCGATCCTTTGGAGTTGGAGGATCCATCAACGAAAAGATGCCAGACTGGGTAAAGCCGCAAATCACTTGTATTTTCGCATGATGTAGGGATCGGGTTGATCGAAGTATTGTCTTTAGCCTCAGGTGTGAATTCCGCAATGAAATCAGCAAGTGTTTGACCCTTTATCGCTAATCGAGGTCGGTAGTCGATATCAAATTCACCCAGTTCCACTGCCCATCGCACCATTCTTCCCGACGTATCAGGTCGGTGTAAGATGTGTCTTAAAGGTTGATCGGTTAATACAACAATCGGATGAGCTTGAAAATATTGTCTTAATTTTCTAGCAGAGGTGACAACCGAAAATGCCAATTTTTCGAGATAGGGGTACCTGATTTCAGCACCGACCAAGGCTTTGCTGATATAGTAGATCGGCCTTTGTACTTCTTTATCTTCCCGGATGAGCGTCTAACTGACCGCGGAGGGGGAAACACCAAGATAGAGAAAAAGTACTTCATTTTGGATGGGTTTTGAAAGGAGTGGAGGTGACCCAAGGTAGACCTTCAGTCTTTGAAAAGCCTCTTCGGCTTCTTGAGTCCGTTGAAACTTTTTATTACCCTTCAGAACTTTAAAGAAGTGTGATCCCTTTTCAGAAGATTTGGAAATGAACCTGTTCAGTGCGGCCATCCGACCAGTAAGCCTTTGGATTTCCTTGATATTTGTTGGAGATTCAATTTCGAGCAGTGCTTTGATCTTTTCGGGGTTGGCCTCAATCCCCCGTTCTGTCACAAGAAAACCCAGAAATTTTCCAGAAGTTACCCTGAAGGAACACTTTGTCGGGTTAAGACGCATCCCGAACCTTCGCATTATTTTGAAAGCTTCGTCCAAATTTTCAATATGATCGGTGGCCTTCAAACTTTTGACCAGCATGTCGTCGATATAGACCTCCATAGTTGATCCGAGAAGTAGCCCGAACATTCGGGTGACAGTTCGCTGGTAGGTGGATCCTGCATTCATGAGCCCAAAAGGCATCCGTAGGAAACAAAACATGTCGATTGCTGTTATGAAAGCGGTCTTTTCTCGGTCGGAAGAATGCATCATGATCTGGTTGTAGCCTGAGTAAGCATCCATGAAACTGAGGAGTTCATGACCGGCCGTGGCATCGACCATTTGATCGATGCATGGGAGCGGGAAACTGTCCTTTGGGCAAGCCTTGTTGAGATCGGTAAAGTCAATGCATACCCTCCATTTGCCTGTCTTTTTCTTGACGACGACGCAGTTGGAAAGCAAGTCGGGGTGAAAAGCTTCCTGTATAAAACCAGCTTTGAGAAGCTTTTGTACTTCTTCTTGGATTGCCCTAGCCTTTTCTTCTAAAGTGACTCTCTTCTTTTGCCGAACTGGTTTGTAGGTCGGGTCCACATGTAGTTTGTGAACTGCAACATCAGGATCAATCCCAGGCATGTCCTCGTGCCCCCATGCAAATATGTCCCAGTTCTTTCTGAGGAAAGCAATCAGATCGGCCTTCATTTGGGTCGAGAGTTCCGATCCGATCTTTGCGGTTTTGCTCGGATCAGTGGGGTGGATTTGAAATTCAATAAGTCCTTCCAACGGGACCGTCCTGGAACTATTTTCATCTCGAAGGTCATCCATTCCGGACTCCTCCTGCTTTGATTGCTATAAATGATCATCGGATTTATGGTCGGCTAGGTTGTTGACATTTGAAACCTTCGAGTTTGAAGCAATCCTTTGGTTTGGTGGTTCTTCCCGTTTGTCCAGTGAAATGTTGAAACATGAACGGGCTAGAGCTTGATCTCCTCTGACCGTGCCTGTCCCATGGGACTTCGGGAATTTGACACAAAAATGTAGGGTTGAGGCAGCTACACCAAAATCGTTCAAGATTGGTCGACCGATGATTGCGTTGTATGCTGTTGGACAATTGACGACCATAAATGTTGCGTCCCGAGTCGCTTGGGCGGGCTGGTCGCCTATCGTGATTGGCAAGTTTGCCCATCCAAGTGGTTGTAGGGTCGATCCGTTGAACCCGACCAAAGGAGTGTTGATTGGTAAAAGGTCGGCTATCTTTCTTCCCATTCTTTCGTATGCGGTGACGAACAGAATATCATCCGAGCTCCCCGTGTCGACCAGGATTTTGCTTACCTCATAGTTTGCTATGATTGCCTTAATAACCAATGGATCATTATGTGGAAGGTGAACCCCTTTTAGGTCTTCCTCAGAGAAAGTTAGGAGGCCGTATCTGGTTGGCTTTTGATGAGAAAGGTTATATACCTGGTCTGAAGCCGTAGAGTTTACCGATCTCGCGTATGCTTTTCTTGCCGATCTGCTTTCACCGGCATATGTAAATCCTCCATGAATAGTGTCTATTACACCCGCAAGCCTCTGTCTCTGGTTGGGTTGCCCAGCCCTCTGATCAGTATCTTGTTGTTGTACGCCTTCTTCCTTTGATTGATCAATGAACTCCTTCAGAAACCCCCCCTTGATGAGGCTTTCGATTTCGTTCTTGAGATCGAAGCACTCCTCGGTAAGATGGCCATGATCCTTGTGAAAGGCACACCACTTGTTCTTGTCCCTCTTTTTCGGGTCGGACCTTAAACGTTGAGGCCATTTTACGTATGGCTGTGTACCGACCTGATTCAAGACTGAGTTAATTGGTAACCGTAATGGAGTAAAAGATGTAAATCTTCTCGGCGGCGAACGCCGTTGATCGGTTGTCTCGGCCTTTTGTTTTTTATCCGGTAGTTTCTTTTCCTCGGGATCTCTATCCTTCCTCTTTGGTGCCAAGTCACGGTTCTTTTTCTCAGAATCGAAAACATCGTCAACCCCGATGTATTTCCTTGCTCTTTTTAGTAGCTCGGTTACCGTTTTTGGTTCCTTTTTTGCGAACGAGATTCTCAAGCTTTTGGCCCTAAGACCCTTTATCATGGCGGCGATCTCCATTCCTTCGTTTATGTCATCCACCTCGAGGAGTGCCGAGCTAAATCGTCGTATGTATGATTTCAGGTTCTCCTCCTTTTCTTGCTCGAGATTTAGGAGATGGGTTGTGGGTCGTTTAGGTCGGTTGCTGCTTACGAAATGAGCCGTGAAAGCTGAGCTTAAACTCTGGAAAGTACTGATCGAACTAGGAGCCAATCGTTGGAACCAAGTTCGGGCTGGTCCCTTTAATGTCATCGGGAAAGCTCGGCACATGATCGGGTCAGCGATACCCCTCAGGTACATGTGATCTTTATATGTTAGGATGTGTTCTCTTGTATCGGCGGTCCCATCGTAGGGATCAATGGTCGGTAGCTTGAATTTGTCAGGTAAGGGTTCACGTAGAACCCTGGAAATGAATGGAGAAGATCGATCAAATTCCCTCGGGTCAGGTCGGTTTTCCCTTGCTTGCTCCTCCCTCCTTGGATATGGAGTGAACCGGGTAGCTTCTTGTCGATGGTGTCTCAATCTTGACCCTCTCGTTCCCTGAGAACCGCCATCTGCACGTTCGCCGTGCTGTCGGGGTTGTTCAAGATTCGTTGGTCGTCTTCTTGATCCGACCTCGGAACTACTCCCTTCTTCCTCCTGACGTCTGCTCCTGTCTTCGCGAGGAGCCGAGCGTCTACTCTCAACTGCTATTCTCCTCGGGGGTGGTGGTTGCCTTGTTGTCTCATGTCCTCTGGTTTGTTGAGGAAATGTGGGAATCAGTGGTTGATTTTGAGGAGAGTGGTTGTGAGCTTCGTGTGACAGGAGTATTTCTTGTTGGCGAGTCAGGGTTAGAATGATGAGGGTCATACTTTCCATTTGTTTTTGCATGTTGAGGAACTGGAGCTGATATGGGTCGTTTGAGGAAGACCCTATTTCGTATCGGACAAGTGGTAACATATGAGGTTCGTGATGTTGGCATGGCTCTTTGTTTGTTGAGGGTGGCCTCGCCGATGTCTCATGTCCATCATCGAGAGACAGGTTACTGTTTTGGGGCAATACGGCCTGAGTGTTCGCCGTGATCGGAATGTTGAGGTCGTTGTTGTTTAGAACCCCCGATCGAGTGATCACCATGGTTGAAGTTGGATGAAAAGGTGCCGAAAGATTTGTGCTATCGGCCCCACGGTGGGCGCCAAACTGATGATGTCGAAAAATGGTAAGGTGGAATATACCTAATCGGGGATTGGTAAGATGTATTTTCTGGGATCTTGCACCGGTGTGGTGCTCCACCTGTAAAACTCCGACGGTCAAGTCAGTACTCAGAAATGAAACAGAGAGAATGTCTTATGGTGGGGTAGGGTTTTTTGCGCGTACCTCGTATCGGATGTGACCTTCACCTTTTATAGGGTCGGTTGCTCATCGTAATTACACGATGTCCGTACGGGGTAGGGTCGGAAATACCCTTTTAGGATATTTCCGTAACCGTTTCTCAAATTCATGATGGGTTGTCACTGTCCAATATCAGGTGTCAGAACCTGCAGGTTGCAGAGGCCGTTAGTATAATGAGTGTCCACTTTACAGCTGGCTTTGTAGAGTTCGGTTTGAACAAAGAGATCGGGTTTCACTCGGGATATTTTTAAACGATCAACATGGAGGATCGGGTGGACGTTTCATCCACGTGTCATTAGAAGATCGGTCGGTCGTTTTCTCCCACTTCAACTGGTCAAGTCATTAAAGAAGCATTCCCATCTTGCATAAGCCAATAATAAATGTTCCCTTTGAACCCAGCACTTGGACCCTGGCCTCCATGTCCCCCATTTAGTCCTCTTATAGGATCCTTTTATGTCCCTTAACCCTCTCCTCCCCACCCTACCACCCCAAACTCCAATTGCACCATTTCCTAGTGTGCCCGTGTGCCTAAATTTTAAGTACTCTCTCTCTCTCTCTCTTTCTCTCTCATCTCTCCTCTCTCCTTATCACTATCACCATGGCATCTAGCACCGGCTCTCCCTGAATTGATGAAATCAATTCATCAATTGATCATGAATGATGGCTTAATTATGTTTATTGAGAAAAATGAATATTTTATAGAGTTAATGATAAAGCTATTATATAATGTTTTTAAAAAATAGTCTCCATCAAGAACAAATATAAATATAATGAACTGAAATGTGATTTAACAAAATCAATAAAAAAAATATACTATTAGATGTACCTGATGCAACTTACAGCCAGTTTGATATGAGGGAAGAGTGGGAGGAGGGAAGGGAGAGGAGGAAAAAGGGGAGGGAAAAGGGGTAGTAGGCTTGTTTGGTATGAGAGGGGGGAGGGGGGGAGGGAAAAGGGGGATGAAAGAAGCCTTTTTGTCATCCGCCCAAAATTGGGCGGAAAAGTGGAGGGAAGAGTCATTTATGGGGTAAAATGACTTTTTTGCCCTTTTAACATTTTGAAAATCCACAATTGCCCCCCTTTCTTCTCCAAGCAAGCACCTATACATATATGCCCACGCCCACTGTTTTATATATATATATATACATATATATGTACACACACATGTGCGCGCACACACGTGAAGGCTTTCAAATCATTTTTAATATTTTTATAAATTATTAAAAGCATTTAAAATATATTTGAATATGAGAGGATAAAATTATAATTCAATACAATACATCATTTTCCTTCCCCTTATTTATCAAACACATTGCAGGAATGAAACTACTTTTCTATCCATCATACCAAACACACAGGAAGGAAAAAAGAGTTTTCCTCCCCTGAGGAAGGAAAGTTCATCCCTCCTACTTTCGTTCTTTCCATTTTTCCATCCCTCCTACCAAACGGAGCATTAGTTTCCTGCCGACCCTTTTTCCAGACGCCACCGACAAGGGAAAAGGACATGTACCCTCCCTTTTGACTCTCCCTCGTTGTAAAAGCGGCTAGGGAAAGACTTTGCTATATTACTATTATTCGGAACCTTAGCGAGAAAAAATTATTGGTGGGCAGCCAGGAAAAGGACACGGCTGGAATTCTGGGGACAGAAGATTAATCTTCTGATGAATTTACACGGCCAAAAAAGTATCAGCTGGTTGGTGGAAAACATTACATACTTCTGTCTCACACGACCAAAAAGAATAAACAAATTCTCTCTCCATAAAAAGATTTCATTTTTTCTTTTTTTTTTTTTAGATGGATGTCTGAAGGAATAAAAGAAACCATCTCAAATAAATTTTTTTATTAAATTAATCTTCTGATGAATTTCAGTTGTTTAATTATTTAAAACTTTAATAAACTTATCTACCTGATTAATAATCCATTCCAACTTAGTTCGCCTAATTAATAAAATTCTCAAGATACACTTACCAAGGGCGAGGCCGCATGGGGTTCGGGGGGCAAATGCCATCCCAAAATTTTTTTTTTTAACAAAAAAAAAAATTATACTCCATAAAAATTTGAAATTTTGTATATGCTTTTCCTTCATTCTTGTTTTACCCCCTTCATTTTACTTTCCTATCCATCTTTTTTCTTATTTATTTTTATTTGAATTATATATCCATAAGCTCCTAACATAAGCTTTTTATACCGCTAGGAACAAGACTCTTTTTAATATAACAAATAGACAAGAAAAAAAAATCTCAAAATCTCAAGCATCTCATGCTATAAAATTGGAAAACTCTAAACTTAGGTTCTTTTGGATAATTTTTCTTTTTATTTTTTCTCCCTATACCAGTTGCAATGCAACTTGCATTCATCACATATTTTGAAAAAGTGGCCGTTGGATTGGATATCCATATCATGAATGTCATGTATGCCAAAAATCACATTATTCCAATAGTCGGTTTTTGAAAAATTCCATTGCCAAAAACTAACATTTTTGTTCTTCAAAATGTCGTCATTTTTTCATAGTTAATTATTTCAGAAACCGACTGTCGAATCACTGAGATTTTTGCAAACATGACATTCATGAGAGGGGTATCTAATTCAACGGTCACTTTTTCATAATATGTAATGGAAGTGACCCTAAAGCAGGTCACCTGATGCAAGTTGCATCAAGTGCACCTAACTGTAACATGTTTGTATCAATGGATCATAAATTTGTTTTAAATTTTTTCTACCTCAATCTAACATAATAAAAAATTTGTACAAAATCATTTTTTATTTTTTTATTTTTTTATTTTTTAATTAAGATAAAGTAGTAACAATCAATTAAAATTCGCCCCTCCTGAACAGAATTTCTAGCTTCGCCGCCCCTTGACACTGACCACCCCCAAACTAACGACTTTTCTTGAAACACAACTATAAAAAT
>JAESVK010047130.1:0-12969 GCA_017140935.1 Hamamelis virginiana | reverse complement strand
TATAGAATTTATAATGGATCTTGTTTTAGTTGTAGCTTAGGATTTTACTTTCCTGTTTCTACTGATCTTCCTTTCTTCTCGATTCAGGTTGTTGATTTACAGGTCCATTGAAGATTTTGCGCGCTAAGGCAAAAGCCAAATTGCTAAGAAAAAAAAAATAAATAAAATTTTTGCCCAGGTGTCAAAGTTTTGGATAGGACCGCATAAAGATTAGCAATCGGGACCGAGGGGAGTATCTTCTCATCTCAAGTTTATTTTCATAATCTTTTAAATTCACTCATTGCATCTCATTCATCTGGGGGATTCTTTGCATGCACGGTAGAAGGTCTGTGTCTTGTGACTTACAACCGCTTGACCTAGAGTTAGAAAGTACCTTACGTTCTCTTCGAGCGAGTCGACCCGATCGAGGGTCAGAATTTGTCCTTCCAATGGAAAACCAAGGTCAAGACCCACCTCGACCTGTTGTTGTTCCACAGCAAGTCCAACCAGCACCTAGGATGATTAGAGACCACTTTATGCCTGGTGCATTCACTCCACCTTCCTGCATCCAAATCCCTAATATTGAAAATGTCCAGTATGAGATTCGTCATGCCACACTTCAGATGTTACCGACCTTCTATGGGTTGGATAGGGAGAATCCATACGATCACCTTACTGAGTTTTTAGGGATCTGTTCCACTATTAGAATTCAGGGTCTCACTGCTGATGCCATTAAACTCCTCCTATTCTCGTATTCTCTGCGAGATAAAGCCAAGACCTGGATTAACACCCTTAGGACCACAGAGCCTGTTACCACTTGGTCTGATCTTCAGACATTATTTCTGGCTAGGTTCTACTCTATTGGTCGTACCACTCAAATGAGGTATGCTATTACCCATTTCGTTCAGAGAGAGGGTGAGTCGTTTCATGAGTCATGGGAGAAAATGAAGGAACTCCTTCGATTGTGTCCCCATCATGGTATTCCTGATTGGCAAATTGTCCAGTCATTCTTCCAAGGTTTATGTGCTAAGGACAAGAGTCTAGTGAATTCTGCTAGTGGAGGTGCTATTTTAAGGAAGAGTGCCGAGGAGGCATGGGACTTATTTGAAATTCTCAGTGAGGATTCGGTCATTATGGCTTCGATGAATCAAAATGATAGAGGTTCGTCTTCAACCTCTAATTCTAGGAAGGGTGTGTATGAGGTAGAGAGTACCACAGTGATAAACCAACAAGTGGCGGCATTATCTGTGAAAATGGATCAACTGCTTGCTGCTCAAGGTCAACCACCTAGGACTTTTCCTTCGTCGGTCACTCCAGTGAGTGCGGTGTGTGACATATGTGCAGATACTAGTCATGACACTCTGTCGTGTCCAATGGCTCCCCAATACCCCGAGTTTGTTCAGGAACAGGTCCATGCAGCCCAAGGGTTCTCTAACCCAAGGAATGATCCTTACTCAAATACTTATAATCCAGGATGGAAGAGTCACCCTAACTTGCGGTGGTCTCAACCTTCCCAAGGGACAGGAAATCAGTTCCAAGGGTCGAGTAATACCTATCAGCAAGCCCCTAGGTCCAACTTCCAAGGGGGAAATTCTAATGCTGCCCCACCTTATAGACCACCTCACCTTCAGTCCCAGTCTCCAAACCAAAGTGTCCATCCTGCACAAACACCTCAAAGCCAAAGAAGTAGTGGTTTCGAAGAGCAAGTTCTTAAAGCTCTGAAAAACATTGAAGCTAATAGTCAACTCCTGAGCTCCCATTCGCAATCCATTGCTAAGTTAGAGACTCAAGTTGGACAAATCGCGGCTACTCTGAGCCGTCGAGAGGAGGGAAGACTTCCGAGTCAACCCATCAATAACCCTAAAGGGGCACACTTGGCTGAGAGTTCTTCTTCACAGGACTCTCACTATCATGAGGAGGTTAAAGCAGTCACTACTTTGAGAAGTGGAAAAATTGTTGATAATAAGGTTGAGGAGAGAGTTAATGAGGATGGGAATGTGTCTAGAGTTCCTAAGGTTGGGGAAGTGAGTGAAAAGAAAAAAAGTGAGAATGAGAAAGGGAAGGGGGTAATGAGTGAGCCTAAGAGGGATAACTTTCCCTCTAATTCTGATGATCCGTTGGCATCCTATGTGCCCAAGGCTCCATTCCCATCGGCGTTAGTTGCGCCTGTTAGAGGAAAGAAGAAGGGAGCATCTTTGAGTGAAATGCTAGAAGTTTTTAAGCAAGTGCACATTAATCTTCCACTCTTAGATGCCATTAAGCAGATCCCTTCTTATGCTAAATTCTTGAAGGACCTATGTACTCAGCAACGCAAGGAGCGTGTGCATTTCGCTAAATCAGCGGTCCTCTCGGATGTAGCAAGTGCTGTGGTTCAGTACCACGTCCCTGTCAAACGTAAAGACCCGGGTACCCCGACTATTCCATGCTTCTTAGGGAGTCACTATGTAGACCGGGCCTTAATTGATTATGGGGCCAGTGTAAATATTCTTCCATACTCTGTGTATGAGAAGATGGAGCTCGGTGAGCTCAAACCTACACCCACCGTGTTACAGTTCGCCGATAGGTCGACCAAGGTCCCTAGGGGTGTGTTACAGGATGTGTTAGTTAAGATCGAGTCTTTTGTCTTTCCGGCCGATTTTATTGTTCTAGACATGGAGCCTGTAAATACCACTAGACCTCAAATTCCTGTCATCATAGGTCGACCTCTTCTTGTGACTGCAAATGCAGTCCTGCATTGTCGGTCGGGTATCATGGAAGTTTCATTTGGTAATATGAAGGCTAAGCTTCAAGTGTACCATGCTGTAACGCATCCTCATCACTTTGAGGAGTGCTCATTTGTAGATGTCATTGACCATGCAGTCGAGGAGGCTTTGCCTTTTATTCTGTCTCAGGATCCTTTAGAGTCATGTCTGGCACACTTTAATTATGAGGATTTTGATATTGACCAGTCTATTCTAGAGGTAAATCAGATTCTAGAGTCAACTCCTGCATTAGGCAACCTACCTTGGAAGCCTAAAGTCGAGGCCTTGCCTCAATTGTCTAGTACTTCCATGCCTACATCTCTAGAGATTGCCCCGAAACTTGAGCTGAAACCTTTACCGGCAAATCTTAAGTATAAGTTTCTAGGTGATAATGATTCTCTGCCAGTTATCATTGCTTCAGATTTGAGTGTAGAGCAGGAGAGTGAACTCATGAAAGTTCTAGATGAGAATAAACAAGCCATAGGGTGGTCGGTTGCCGATCTTAAGGGTATAGATCCATCTATTTGCATGCACCGAATCCATCTTGAGGAAGGAGCTATGCCTTCACGGGAAATGCAGCGAAAGCTCAATCCCAACATGAAGGAAGTGGTTATGAAGGAAGTCGTGAAGTTGTTGGATGCGGGTATCATCTACCCCATTTCTGACAGTGCTTGGGTAGCTCCTACCCAAGTTGTGCCTAAAAAGTCCGGTATAACTGTAGTCGCAAATGAAGAGGGTATTCTAGTCCCTACTCGAGCTACCACTGGGTGGCGAGTATGCATCGACTATAGAAAGCTTAATTCTAGGACTAGGAAGGATCACTTTCCACTTCCGTTCATTGACCAAATTCTAGAAAGACTTGCGGGGCAGAGCTTTTATTGTTTTTTAGATGGTTATTCTGGATATAACCAAATTGCCGTATACCCCGAGGACCAAGAGAAGACCACCTTTACTTGCCCTTTTGGCACTTTTGCCTATAGGCGCATGTCATTCGGCCTATGCAATGCTCCTAGTACATTCCAAAGATGTATGACGGCCATTTTCTCTGACATGATTGGAGATTTTCTAGAGGTTTTCATGGATGATTTTTCAGTTTTTGGTTCATCTTTCGATTCATGCCTCTCTAATCTGTCCAAGGTCCTAAAGCGTTGTTGTGAAACCAATTTGGTCCTGAGTTGGGAAAAGAGCCATTTTATGGTTCGTGAAGGTATTGTCTTAGGACACGTGGTGTCTAGTCGTGGTATTGAGGTTGATCGTGCAAAAGTTGAGTTAATTGCTAAGTTGCCACCCCCTACCACGGTTAAGCAGATTAGGTCCTTCCTTGGACATGCCGGTTTTTACCGGCGATTTATCAAGGACTTTAGTAAAATCTCTAGGCCCTTGTGCAATCTTCTTGCCAAGGATGTTCCCTTTGTCTTTGATGAGGCTTGTCTGAAAGCCTTTACCACACTGCGCTCTCTCTTGAGCACTGCTCCTATTATGCAGCCCCCGAATTGGTCCTATCCTTTTGAGATTATGTGTGATGCGTCTGACTACGCTATAGGGGCTGTTTTGGGTCAAAGGATAGATAAATTTCCTCGAGTGATATATTATGCTAGTAAAACTCTTGATGATGCTCAAATGAATTACACCACCACTGAAAAAGAGTTACTAGCTGTTGTCTATGCCTTAGATAAATTCCGTTCTTATCTGTTAGGGTCGAAAGTCATTGTTTTCTCTGATCATGCTGCTCTACGGTACCTTCTGTCAAAAAAAGAGACCAAGCCTAGGTTGATTAGATGGATTCTTCTCTTGCAAGAATTCGATTTTGAAATTCAGGATAAGAAAGGATCGGAGAATGTAGTTGCTGATCACCTATCTAGGATTCTAGCTGATAAAGATAGTGATACCCTTCCGATTCGGGATTCTTTTCCCGATGAGCAGTTATTTGCAGTCTCTCAGGTATCGTTGCCCTGGTTCGTTCACATTGTTAACTATTTAGCTACAGGGCTTATACCATCTACTTGGGCCAAACAGGATAAGGATCGATTCTTTTCACAAATTAGAAATTATTTTTGGGAGGATCCTATTTTGTTTAGGTACTGTGCGGATCAAGTGATCCGCCGATGCATCCCTGAGAATGAGGTGCATGAGATTTTGAAGTTCTGCCACACTCTGGCTTGTGGTGGACACTTTAGTGGCAAGAAAACCGCTGCTAAAGTTCTTCAGTGTGGTTTCTATTGGCCTACCCTGTTTCGAGATGCTATGGACTTCTGTAGGTCCTGTGATAATTGCCAGAAGATGGGGTCTATGTCTAAGAGAGATATGATGCCTTTGAACCCGATTCTTATAGTAGAAATTTTTGATGTTTGGGGTATTGATTTTATGGGACCTTTTCCCATCTCTCATGGCTTTGAGTACATCCTAGTGGCTGTGGACTATGTGTCTAAATGGGTAGAGGCAGTTGCCACTAGGACGAATGATCATAAGGTAGTTCTGAAGTTCCTTCAAGAGAACGTGTTCTCTCGATTCGGGTGTCCTAGGGCTATCATCAGTGATGGAGGTTCACACTTTAATAATAAACCTTTTGCGGCACTGGTTGCCAAATACTCCATTACCCATAAAGTCGCGACCCCATATCATCCCCAAACTAGTGGGCAAGTGGAAGTATCCAATCGGGAGATAAAACATATTTTGGAAAAAACGGTCAAGCCCGACCGTAAAGATTGGTCCTTGAGACTTGTCGATGCTCTTTGGGCTTACCGTACAGCTTATAAAACTCCCATTGGCATGTCCCCTTACCGGCTCGTTTATGGAAAACCATGCCATCTTCCCGTTGAGCTCGAACATAAAGCCCTTTGGGCCATTCGTCAGTTTAATTTCGAGATGAAGGAAGCGGGTTCTCACCGCCGACTTCAACTTAGTGAGCTTGAGGAAATTCGCAATGAGGCATACGAAAGTTCAAAAATTTATAAGGCCAAAATGAAAGAATTTCATGATAAACATATTACTCGAAAAACTTTTGAGCCTAATCAACGAGTTTGGCTTTTTAATTCCAAGTTGCGATTATTTCCGGGCAAACTGAGGTCTCGATGGGATGGGCCTTACACGGTTACCAATGTCTTTCCCCACGGTGCTATTGAGGTTCACAATCCCCGTAATGGTTCTTCATTTACGGTGAATGGCCAAAGGCTCAAGCCTTACATTGAAGGCTTTGGGAATGGGGAATTGACTCGGGATGGTATGGTGGTTGAGTCCATGGATCTTGAGGACCCCACTTATGAGTTCGACTGAGAACTACCTCTTCGTCTGGCTGAGGACGTTAAACTTAGCTCTTCTTGGGAGGAAACCCATGTGTTAACCTTAGTTTTTTTTTTATTAGCTTTTGTCGGTGCTTGAATTTTCCGTCCTTCTCGGTCCGTTCTTTGATATTCTCCATCATTGGGGACAATGCTAGGATTAAGTTGGAGGGGGTGTTCATTCTTCACCATTACTGTCGTTTGAGTCTTTTTCTTTTTGTGTCCTGTTCACTTACCATCATTGGGGACAATGTTGGGTTGTAAGTTGGAGGGTGGTCATTCTCGTATGCACTTCACATGCATTCATTGTTATCATACACTGTTCATTTATATGTTCTATGATTGCATGTGTGCTATGAATATCTGAGTCAAATTTTTTTTTTAGTAAATCAATCTATTATGCTGATTTCCCTTACATTCTTACATATGTTATACCCATTGGATCATAGTGAGTGTACTATAAGGCTCTAGTGATTTTTGAACTCGTTCTCAAATAAGACACATGCACGACCCTAGGTGAAATGTTCCTCAAGGTTTAGTTTATGAAAGCTGACTTTGAAATAGAATGGAGACTTTTAACCTTATATGCTTTATTTGAACCCTTCACATTTTTTCTTGGGTTATATATTCTTCATTAATCATTTTCAGCGTATTTAATTTCTTGTTTTGAATTATGCATCGTTGTTGCTGAATTATATGCACATTATAACTTGGATAAATTCTGATCATTTTGGGAACATTATGTACGATTGAATTTGAAATCAAGACTGTCTTTTGAGTCCTTGAGCCTGTGTCGTTGCGTCTGTCGAGTCGAGTCACCACTTGAACCCATGTTCGGGCCTCCATATCCATTCATTCTTGCACTTAGGTTCCTAAGAAGGGTTTGGTTTTGGTTCTGCATGTTCGGTTTTTGGTTTACGACAGTTTTCGGGCAGTTCAGGAATGAAAAGGAAGAATCATCAGTGCTAAATATGCCGAAAGTCAGTTGTCAGGTGGAATTTTTTTGGGAAAATGGTATTATCAGTGTTGGGGAAGTGTTGGAGTGAAGAAAAGTGGAAAACGGTGAAAAATGGTTTGATCGATAGCCTGGCTATCGATGAAGGTAGCTGCCTATCGATAGACAGTGGGGTGTGCAGGATATTTTTTGACCCCTATCGATAGCTAAGTGATTAGCCTATCGATAGGCTTGCCCAAATAAAAAAAAAATTTTTTCCTTTTAACCTAGCAGGTCAAAGCTCGTTTTTTTTTACCTAAGGCAAATTTTTTTCAAACCCCAACTCTGTTTTGCTCTCATCCCGCGCATACCCCAAGCCCAAGCACCACCGCCGGCAACCGCACCCATCGCTGACCAACCACATCACCGCCGGCCAACCTCATCACCGCCGGCGATCATCTCCTCACCTCCGAGTCCCTTCTTGCCATCCAGTTTCTGCACAGCAAGCACACCTTCAATCCTCCCAAAAACCCTAACATCATTACCCAACCAACCACCATCTGCAAGCTCCACCGTAGGCAAGCTTCATCGTCGGCAAAACCAGTGTCTCGCCGCCGGCGGTGTCTCCATCCTCGGCCTTCTTTCTCATCACCCATTAGCTGTAAATCGCCTTCAACTTCCCAAATCCCTAAATCATCCCAAAAAAAAAAATCCCTAGCATTATAACTCTCCACCACAGTAGGTAGGTTTCATCTCCACCACAGCTCCATCACCATTTCACCTATCATTAAGACCCACTATAAATCCCATCTACCTAAATTTTGAAAAAATGGTGGAGACATGAGGTAATTGTGAGTATGATCTGTTGGTGCATCTCTATCGATTGAAGTAAAGCCATGGAGAAGACAAAATTGGGACACTGAAAATTGGTACGTGGTAGATTAACAAAGATTGCTGCTGTGTGGATTGTAACCTGGGTTGAATAGGGATAATTTTTGGATTGGGATTTTGGGAATTGGGTAATATTGGCCTGTTGCAGTATTGATGGTGTATATTTGGGGATTGTGTGGTTGATGATTGCAGGCTTGGGCATGTGGGTTGCAGAGTTGTGTTGAAGTTATTTTTCTCTGAATTTTGGTTTTTGTGACTGAAAGTTATTGAAGAATTTGCTGTTTATTGGGTTGAGATAATTTACTGACTGTTGTGACTAAAGTTTTGAGGGTTAAAGCGGTTGTAAGAATCATGGCAAAACTTAAGCAAACCGCTCAATCGGTGTCGAAAGGGAAAAAGGACAAAACTAGGGTTGTACAGAAGACTAAACCGGCATCAATACCAGTGAAAAGTGTACAGTTAGCAGATCAGGCTACCCCTGCACCTTCTAGGCCTCGCCGAGCTGCGGCCGCTTATTCAGAGAAGGGGAAGAGGATTAGGGACGAGTCGTCGGAGTCGAGTACCGATTTCAGTGACTCCGCTTCGGACCCAGGATACAGACGATCAGCTGGGGATGATTTGGGTGCATATTCTGATGATGTAGAGTCTGTTGATGCACCTGCACGAGTTACGAGACCAGCTAGAGAGGTTGGCACTCAGACTCGGCGTATGCCTGCTACTACTGCTCCCCCTCAGAAGAAGAAAAGGGAAATCTGCAATCTTGGATAGAATTTATTGAGTCTCGCAGGTTCAATTGCGAGCGATATGTCAGTGCCACTGCTTTTGGCGAGGACAGTGAGATAGTTCAGAAATTGATGTGGCGTGAGTTGACAGCATGGATGGAGAAGGGCGAGGGATATAAACCCTCTTTGGTTCGCCAGTTTTACATTGCGGCGAGGGAGGATGAGCTTGATGACGAGACTATCTCTGCTGAGATTGGAGACCACACTGTCACGGTCACCGTGGATATGATTGCCACCCATCTGGGGTGTACACGGCCCGTTCCATCGTCTGTGGAGTTTCCCCATGGAGGCTTTCCTCTGAAGGGCTCTAAGGCATGTGCCGACCTCGCTTGCATTGATGTGAATAAGGGAGATGGAAAGCTGTTTTCCGCCGGTAACATGAAACCTGAGTATGCGGCGATGAATAAAATCTTATTTGCAAACCTTCGACCTCGCGGGACAGACACTCTAGTTTCTTTGGAGGCCATGCAGTATTTGGTCGAGTTTATGGCTGAGACGACTATGGACATCGCACTTCTGATTTTCAATGAGATTAAGTCCTACATCACTGCCCGTCCTCGAAACAACATGCCTTTTCCCCAAATGATCACAAAATTTTGTATAGAGGCTGGAGTGGATTCCGAGGAGACATTTTTATGGGGCGAGGGCCCTATCACTCCGGTTACCATTGAGCGGGCTCAGAAAGCCGCTAGAGCACAGGCTAGTGGGGGAATGAAGAAGAGGAAGGGGCCGGTTATCTCTGCCAGTGAGCCAGGATCTGAGCCACTCGAGCCACCTGTCGAGGGTGAGCCATCTAGCATGCCTGCGCAGTCTAGTGTTGAGATCATGCTGCAGCAGCTTTTAGCGGGTCAGCAGACTATTATGAGAGAGCAGGAGCAGATTCGAGCTGAGTTGCAGCGTCAGTCTGCCCGGCAGAGAGTTCTTTGGCGTATACAGCAGGAGCTGCCTCTCACAGTTGCTGATTTCGCACTTTTTGATGAGCCTGAGGAGGTTGGAGCTGATATCCCAGCTGGGGATACTCATGCCGAGGATGTGGCACCGGAGGGTCCACAGGATGAGATGAGAGCTCGAGTTGAGCAGCACTCTGAGGCTGATGAGGGTGGTGATTAGTTTTAGTTTGAGTTTTCAGTGAGTCAGTCAGTCCTGTGTTTAGTCAATCTGGAGTTAGTTATTTTAGGGGCATAGGTACAAGTATAGGTATAGGAGGATGATTTAGGGTAGCTTCCTGAACCATGTTATTAAATCATCCTAATTTTGGCAAACCGATTCTTTTTGTAACCAAGTACAATACAGCTAATACAAGTCCTTGGTTTCTATTTTAATTCGGCTTAATGTTCCCTGATGATTATTATTTATTTCCATGCCATGTGTGTGTTATCAATTGGTGAATGTTGATGCATAATTGTCTTATTTCAGTACTCTCTGTTCTTTGAGCTTTATGTATGAGTTTTTCAACTTATATATTCTTGGTGGGATAATGCACATTCTTCATACCCATTTCAGTGATACATTCTTTTTGAGAGTGAACACCATAGAGAGAATTTGAAGTTGAAATTCACTACAGGGTTATTTTCATGAGCTTTAAACACTACAGGATCATTCACCTTTGGTTATGACCACATATACATTTGAGAACTTGTTCATTCAGAACTAAACCTAGTAATATACGAGTTATGTATTTTCAGTGGTGTAATATGCATGTTATGTTCGAGTAATCAAGCATGGGATTTGTTTACCTGTTGGGTTAGCATGTTTCGTTTAGTCTTTTCTATTTTTGTTTATTATTGAGTCAGTCCTTATGTTTGTGGGTGTCATTTCTGCAAACCCTCACGAGACTATAACTCGTCCACTAGGGGTAACCTAGGGGTTTAAAGGCTTGTTGCATGCGCTAAATGCAATCGCGATTCCCTGCGAAAGTGGCTTTTATTTAGTTTCATTGTGTATGGATAGTTAGTTTTTCTTTAAAATATTTATTTTAAGATTCAGTGGTTTGCTAGGGACTAGCAAAGTTTAAGTTGGAGGGTGTGATTGCTCTGCAATCAATGCACTTTTTGAGTCTTTTCGACTTATTATTACCTGATTTTACTTGAACTTTGATATTGAATAGTTATAAACCATGAACTTAGTGTTTTTCCTCGTATTGTGTAGGAATTCTTCATAAAAGCAGTAATTCGAGCACTTTTGAGGTGGGTTCTCTGCAAATGTCCCCGGATGAAGCTACAAGCGGAGTCAAAGGGAAGGAAAAACACTCAAAAAGATGCAAGGAAGTACCTGGGCACCTTTTGGAATCACAAACAAAGCAAATTGGGCGAAATGAAGATGATCGATAGCCTGGCTATCGATGGCCTATCGATAGGGCTTGCCTATCGATAGCCAGAAGGCCAGCCTATCGATAAGCAGCATGTTTGTTTGTAAAGTTTGTACCCCTATCGATAGGGCATGCCTTGCCTATCGATAGGGGGGTTCTCGGGAGTCGTGCCCGCGATTTTAAACTGCTTTTTATGTAATTTTTGGAGAAGTTCATTTTAGGTAGGTTTGATATACAGTATTTAAGGAGATTTTTGAGACTTCTTGGGGACATCCAGACTTAACCTAGCCTCTCTAGGACTTCATCTCTCTCTCTCACTATTCTACCATCTCCCATACTCCATTCAACTTGGATTTCGGCTGCGCATGGAAGGAACGAAGACCTCCGGTGATTCAGCCCCGACTATGAGCAGCTAAACTCTTCTCCTTGGGTGTAGATGAAGCTTGGTTAGTGGTTTGATTATGCTGTGATTAAGGTTTCAGGTTTTGTAATGAGTTTATGATAATTGTACAACTTCGAGAGATTGCCGTTTATGCAATCCGTTCATTAAATAATCTTTTATCTTTCAGTATGAATGTTCTCTGTGATTATATTCATATTGGTTGTGCAATAGTATTAATCGAATACGTTTGTATTCAGTAGTTTGTTCATACTTAATTAGGATAACCTGTGCATGCTTTGCTTGACAGGTTATGCCTTATTCTGATGAATAAACTATATGAACGCAAGCGTAATATTTTATTGATGATTTAATCTTGTAGTTTAAATCATCGCTGATCATAAATGGTTGCGAAGCCTTTGCATTGATCACATGCATGATAATTCCCTAACTAAAGTGGATTCGAAACCCGGAATTTTCTCTTTAATTTGATTTAATCATATTCTCATATTTTCTAGTCTAAACAATCAACCAACTCTTCAAAATCAAGAATCTGTTTGGTAACTAAAATCAGAATCAGAATAAGTTCTCATAACTCAGCCATTAGTCCCTGTGTTCGACACCCGTGCGAAAACTATATTTTCAACGAATTGAGGTTCTAAGCACGAGTAGTTTTATAAATTTAAATATTGATCTCAAATAAGGAAATAACCTCCCTTGTTTGGACCGATCAACTAGGCTTTATAAGCTTTCCAAGCATATAAAATATGCCCAAAATGGAGTTCGGATGAAGAAAATAGAGCGAAATGAAGAAAGGCGAACTCAACCTCACAAAAAGACCAAACCAGAGTATCTTAGTCGACTAATAACACTTGATTAGTTGACTAGTCACCAAATCCTAGTCGACTAAACTAAAGGCAGAACCTACCCGAGCCAAATGCAGATGAACTAGTCGACTAACCACCCTTGTTTAGTTGACTAGCTCACTGCAGAAACGCCATTAAGGACCTGCAACTAAGTTCCAACCTTAACTAAACACAACCACATCCTTCTGAACACCAAAATACGTCAAAATAAACCCCAACCAAGCTTGATCTACTATAAAACCCAAAATAAACGACCAACAACCAAGATCCATCAAGATTTAAACTTAAAAACCCATTAAACCCACAAACCTTACATCCAAGCTACCAAAACTCAAATCCTTCACAAATTCACCATCACAAACACAAATCCAACCCCAAAACACCCTCTAATCATCAACACACGTTCAAAAACTCAACACCAAGCTTACAAACCCTTCACATCTGAAAATACACAAAATAAATGTAGAAAACCCAAACTAAAACTTGAAATAAAACTTACCTTCACACCATGGGTTGAACTCCGGCAACTTTTCGGCAAGAATCCGTGATTGCACCATAATATTGCATACTTTTATTGCATTATTCCCATAATTTTGTATATACTTGAGCCATTTTTACTGGTAAATAGGTGCATTTGACTATTTTGTTGTTTTTTAGCCCTTGTAGGTAAAATGTGCTAAAATGGATGCTTTTTGCATGCAAAGTTGGAGCTTCGAGTCAAGCCTTGGAAGTCTTCAAAGGTCATTGGACTTATAGGACATACTTTTAAGTGTGTCTAGATGCTACATATCAAATTTCAAAGCTAAATGCC
>JAESVK010047128.1:0-22552 GCA_017140935.1 Hamamelis virginiana | reverse complement strand
AAATTTACTATTAGAAAATTTACTATTCAAAATTTTGGGGTCTCACACCTCCACTTTCTCCAGGTTCTTAACAATTGCAGCGATCCCATGTTTGCAAGGAAGTCCTGTCAAATCCCAAAGCCTACAGCTGCATGCTTTCCTAACCAAGTCAACCACATGTCTCTCATGAACATTATCAACCTCATACATAAACCTGCCTGATGGAGTAGCACTGAAAGGTATAGATTCTTGTTTTAACCTCTCTAATTTGTCTTGAATATTAGGACATACCTTTCCAGTGTATTTTGCTATACCTTTCTGCTTTTTGTATAGTTTGGTCATGAGCCTAACTCTGGTCCACTCCAACATTGCTAAAATTGGCTTATCCCTAGCTTCTAAGATCATGGCATTAAAAGACTCACTCAAGTTATTAGCTAAACAGTCACACAAAGCTCTACTACTAAAATGAGACTTAGACCATTGTGCAGGGTTGATGTCAGCAAGATACTTCCATGTATTTGCATCCAAATCCTTCAGTTCCTGCATTCTTCTCTCAAACTCCCTGGTTGTTGTGGCTCCAGCACATCTCCACAATGCATCCTTCAACTCCAAGCCCTTATGATACACTTTAAAATTATCATAGATATGCTTCACACAATATCTATGCTCACAAGTTGGGAACAACATCTCAAGTGCAGGTATAAGGCCCTAATTTGGAGACAAAACAGATCAAGTAAATATGTTAGTTAAACATGTTGAAATGAACTAAGGCATGCATTATTAAACTTTAAATATGTGGGTTAAATATGTTAGTACAATTGTAGTTCATACCTTTTGTCTATCAGTGATAAAGACTAGATTAAGTTGTTCTGGATTCCCAATGTCATCTGAAAACTGCTGCAAAAACCATACCCATGAATCTTTGTTCTCTTGCTCAACAACAGCAAATGCAACTGGGAAAATGTTATCATTTGCATCTCTAGCTGTGGCAGCAAGTATTTGCCCTCCAAATCTCCCTTTCAGGTGGCACCCATCTAAACCAATGATTGGTCTACAGCCTGCCAAAAAACCAACTTTTTGTGCATTATACCTTATATACATTCTCTTAAATTTGGGTTGTGCATTTTCATCTTCCATTTCAGTTTGCAAAATAACCCTACTTCCTTTATCAGTCAATATTATCATCTCTGCATAATCCCTAAGCTTCCCATATTGCGGCTGTTCATCCCCAGTGATCAAGTCAGTAGCTTTCCTTTTTGCCCTATACACTTGACTGTAACTTATGTCTACTGCAAGTGCTTGCTTCACATGATGTTGAACACCAGCCACTTTCCAATTGGGATTTTTGTCAAACTCCTGCATAAACTTCTTTGCAACATAACTTGAAGTCACTTGGCTGTGTTTGAAGGATCTAGGGCAGGTGCACTCTGAATAGAATGTTTTTATTTGGAAGGTCAACTCCCCAGGTAGTTGAGATGCATAACACCTCCATCCACATTCATTTATGCAATAAACTGATATCTTCTTCTTCTCATTCAGCTTGAACTTGATAACTATTGGCTTCTTTATAGCATATTCCCTTAATGCCTCCCTAAATACCTTAGAGTTTGGAAACTTCATTCCTTTTTGTAACACTGGTTTTCTCATGTCAGTTTGGACATTAAACACAGGTTCTTTTGCAACAGTTGCTGCCTGCTCATCATCAGAATCTACTAGACTTTCCAAGTCATCTTCAAGAGGTGGGTCAATCCATTCACCCTCTTCAAAAGGTGGGTCATTGTTAGCTGGAATATCTCCCTCAGAGGGCATATGTGGGGCTGCATTGACATTATCTCCCTCAGAGGGCCTATGTGGGGCTGCTGCACTGCCACTAACTCCATCATGTGTAGATGGCCCATCATCTACATCTCCAAATACATCATCATCAAATTCCGGCCCCTCAAACCCCTCCTCCAACCAATCAAGATCTTCTCCACCACCTCCTTCAGCATCCACATCTACTTCCTCATGCATATCATTCACATCATCACCATTTTGAGGTACCTCATGAACATCATCATCATTTACCACTTCCTGAACAACTGCAAGTGGCTCCTCACCATCATCAACATATAGTGTTATCTTATCTGTAGGCCATGCAGCATAAATCTCACACATATAAAGTACATCATCATCTTCATTTATATGCCTTAACCCTTGCTCCAAATTACCTCCAGGAGTAAGATAAAGAAATCTACATGTACTATTTGCCCCCAAACTACAACACATATCTTGTATTTCAAAATAACTAAGTCTATCTGGGTCAACATTATCAATAAACGAAGTACTACCTCCTAAATATACCAAATATGGGTTCCACACATACTGGCCACCATGATGAATCTCAAAATTGAATCTCAAGTCAGCCATCTGCATATAAAATACAACAGAATAAAGTATGAGATTATCATTTGCATGTGGAAAAGTATAATCTATTATAGATTATTGATAATCTCAAGTCAATATAATGTGCTTTGTGTGGACCACAGGACCACATTATACATACCCAATTTCTCTTTAATAATATTGTCTGTTTCTGTGGTCCACACAAAGCACAACACAGAAACAGACAATATTATTAAAAGTTTTTGTTCTGTTTTTGGGAGACAATCCCATGGAAAGGGAAAGCAGAAAAACAATAATCAATATTAATGCAAAATCATGAAAATTAATAATCAATGGAGCCCCACATTGATGAAGGAAGCCTAATCCTATGGTCCAGTAGACCCATTGCCAGTTGATGAAAAAGAATTTTAAAACCCTAGGTTTCAAAACATTAGAATGATCTACCTATTCGCGACAGCTCAAAAACTGACCACTGCGTCTCCTTTTTCCTCGGCTCTCTTGCACGATGAAAACCCTAGGTTTCGCAGTTCTGGATTCTCAAGCACATTGCATAGACTTGCTTCGTTCGGTGAGAATGTTGGATTGCTTGGTATGTTCTTGAGAGTGAGTGTGTTTGATCCGTAAACGGATATATTTTTTGAAGTTTTCGTGTTACAGTAACGTCCGTAGTGGAGGTGGGTTACGGAGTTGTAACGGAGAGAATCACAGGTGGGTAAAGTGTTAAAAGTTAAACCACGGGTGGGTAACTCGAAATAGAGGTAAACCACAGGTGGGTAAAATGTAATTAACCCTTTTTTAAATGTACAAAAATAGAGATTAAACTAGAGAGGAAAATGATGTCTTGGACTCAGAGGAAAATAGAAAAACCAAGTATGTGTATTTTGTGAATTTTGAAAGTAAAAATGTATTATACCAAGTTTCTATATTGTCGAAGTAAGTGTATGATTGAGGATTAAAAAGAAAAATTCTTTGGTGTATGAGTAGACTGATTCCAATTTTCAAAGGTTACTTTGTTTTGGCCACCAACTCTGAAAACAGTTTCAGAATTCAAAAAATCTGTTTTATCTCACAAAACATGTTTGGCTTTGTTTTATTTCTGAAAACAAAAACTAAAAAATAAATTAATCCAAACTATTTTCTTAACATTACATGAAATAAATTATCCATGGTGGGTTGATCTATTTATTAACATTGAAAATTTACGGATATAGGTAACTTCATTCATTTGGGAAAAAAAGAAAAGATTTATTGCTATAACCAAGATTTGTTTTACTTGTATCCACAAATCAATTGCCAGTGACCTTATATAAAAAATTGCTTGTGACTTGGTGGGAGTGCGGTGGGGATCTTGATTAAGAAAAATGTCAGATATTTTGAGCTGACTTTAGCTAAATCTCAATGTGGGGGCTCACACGTCTTTCGAGACAGATTCACAGTGGAATGCATTGTCTTCAATGAGGAGATTAATATGTTATATTTATCAAATCATAAATATTTAAAAGTAAAATTGTAGCTTAAAATCACAACATGCAAGTTAATTAGTTGAAAGTGGTAATGTTCTTTATTCCACATTGGAAAGATAATAGATTGATAGTGTGCTTATATATATAATCCTACTTTATGCTTTATGTCTAGATTCCAGGGGCACCCAAATTTTTTGGAGAGAGAGGACTTAGCCAAACTTAAGCTTGAATCAAAACACACACATGCCCACCTGTCCAACCCAAACCGAGTCAGGTCATTGAGGCCCTAGGTGTTTGTTTCATTATCTTGCATTTATCATTACAATACCAGCAAACAATTCTGTTTTTGACAGAATTTTTAATCAAGTGTTTCTATTACATATATAAAATTATTTTGTTATTTATAATCACCACATTATTCAAATTCTAAATCTACTCCAAGGTTTTTTCCAACAATAATTGCATCGAAATGATTGCCAACATCCAAACGCAAAGGGAAACCGTACGAAAATGATCTCTGTTGTGAAGAAAGAAAGTGGAGCTAAAAGCAGATAAAGAAAAAAAGTAAATATACAAAGAAAGATCAAGTCTATCTTAGGGGTGTGTAAAAACCCGCCCAACCCGCTGGACTCGACTTCATCCACTCCGACCCTATCCGCAATCCGCGATTATAATGGTTAGGCGGTTTGGGTTGGGTGGATTTGATGAATTTTTGGCGGGTTTGGTCGGTTGACGGGTATCGAGGTGACAACCCGCCACCACCTGCCAAATAATTATATATAAATAAATAATATATTTATATAAAATATATTTCATTACTACATTATATTTTCCCTTAATTGGATATGCTTGCAAGTTAGTATTTTTTATTTTTTTCAAGATGTTTATTATGATAGTTTGAATATGCACTTATTTGATTAGATATTCTTTCAATTTTGAATATGAAACCATATGTTAGTTTGTAAGATTTTTTTAATAATAATAAACTTTTATTATTATGTATCTAGTTAGTAGCCTCTATTGTTGCAGGGCAATTTATTTTGGTACTTTAGTTTATTACTATTGGAAGAATTGTTTGGATTATAGTTTAATTACTAAATAACACAATATTGCATTGTTATATACGAATTTGAGGTGTTTTTACTTGTTAAAAAGATTTGAAGAATTTTAGGTGTTTATAAAAAAAATAATAATGCTTCACCCGTTCAATCGGCTCAACCCGTCGGTTGAAACCCGCCATATATTTAACCAATCCGTCGGTTATTGAGGTAGGCGGGTGGGAGAATTAGCCACCCGCCAATGGGGGGTTGGTTGGCGGTTTTATCCTCCACCCGATCTCACCCGACCCGCGCACACCCCTACTCTATCTCCTCTTGTAAAACAAGAGGGAATCCAATGAAAAAGCAAAGATAGCGACAAAGAAAAAACTCTCATAACAAAGATATTTTTACAGGTTAAAAAGCACTCAAATATTTTAAAGTCGCTCCTTTGGATCAACTGGTGTGTTTTGATCATCAGTCAGATTCATGGTTTTTTTTTTTTATGTGAGCTATTGAATTTCCTTTATTGCATACGTATCGACCATTCAATGATCATCAACAGATTACCTGTCAGATAACAGTAAATCCAAACTCCTTTAAATTATAGTCCCTCTCTCATTATCTTCACTACCCACAAGTCTCTCTTCTTGAGTTTCATTTCTTACAAATATCGCTTCTTGTTAAAAGTGTTTTTGGCATCCTTTTGCACCAACCAAACCTTTACAGAAGCAATTCAGTCTCCTCCTTCAATTCTCTCAAGGGCATCGTTTTAGGTAAGAAAATGGCAGCTTTATCTAAATCTTTGTCTTCTAAGTCATCTGCAAATGGCAAAAAAACCTCAACTGGTGAAGAATATAATCATAATGCAAATGTTGAAAAAGAACTTTCCAATTGGAATATCCCTAGAATTCCAGTTTCAAAAGTTTACAAAAGAAATCTGTTTAAATTCAATTCTGATTCCTCAATCAAAACAATAGAAGACACAGTTTCATCATCAATTGAAGCTGGGTCAATCCAACTTTTAGACAAAAATGCATCAGCTTTACAAAATGACCAATCCAATTTGCAGAGCTTGTACCTCTTTGATTGTGACCAACTACAAGATTTGCCTAGAGATATTGGGAAATTGGTTAGCCTTAGACATTTATATCTAACCTCAAAAATGAGTTGCATGCCACAGAGAGGGTTAAAAGGCTTGACCTTGCTTCAATCCTTGGTGCTCTCCCGATGTGAAAATCTAGCATCCTTGTCTGATGGGATCAAACACCTCACTTCTCTTCGAACATTGCGTATTAATGAATGTCCAAAGCTAGCTTCTCTCCCCAGTAGCATGAAGTACCTGACGATCCTTGAGAAATTGGAGATTCGGGATTGTCAAGAGCTTAATTTGTCAGTGAGTCAAGACCTGCAAGGCCTAACGAAGCTACGATCGCTGGCCATTAGAGAGCTCCCAAAGTTGGTGGCTCTGCCCCAAGGACTTCAACAGTCTGCTGCCACTCTACAATATTTACAAATTCAGAATTGTCAGGGACGGAACCACATGTATTCCAAGGGGGACCATGGCCCCCCAACTTTTTTCAAATATATGTATTATATATATATATATATATATATATATATATATATATATATATATATATTATATTATAGTTAAAAAATTTCAAAAATACACTACATGCCCCCCAAGATTTCATCCTGCTTCCGCCACTGAGAATTGTCCAGATTTGAAATCATTGCCCGAGTGCCTAAAAGATCTCACATTGATTGGAAGACTTCACATTACAAATTGCAATAATTTGATTTCTCTGCCGGATGGGATGCGCTGTCTCACTGCACTACAACCGCTGAGCATTAAAGGATAACTCATATTCTTGAGATCTATCTTGTTTGGTAACCGTGTTTTTCTTTTTTTGTTTCGAATACTATTTGATACTAGATTGCTTTTCCAGGATCCAATTCAGTTTCAAAGGGTCTTAAAAGTATTTTAGGTGGGAATTGGAAGAATCAACTTTGAACCTAAATAAGTGGACATTCTTTCATGCAAAACTGTGCACATAGTTTTTGTATTTTGGATGATATGTTGGTCCCTGGCTTATTAAATTCTTTCCTTTTTGTTTTTTAATATCTAAACTGGGAATGTTTTCGTAACTTTTATTATTATTATTTTTTAATATTTGTACCGGAGATGTTGTTGTATCTGCATATATGTATTTACAAGTGTACTGGTAAAGTTTAATGATTTTTTTTAATATATTTTATTTATTATGAATTTATTTTTTTTACGACATAGATGATTCATAAAATTTAAAATTTATTGAAAAAAATTATAAAAGTTTATTGATATGCTTGTAAATTTATTTACAAATGTGTAGCTGACAAAATGGTGAAGTGATGTTTGGTATAACTTTTAGGAGGCTCCAAATGGCCTTCCTTGACTCAATAGTGATTTTGGGAAAAAAAAAATTTATGTATTTGGTATTCTTTAAGAAGGACTTTCATAAAAAGTCAATTACTTGGAAGTCTATTTGGAAGAAATTTAAAAAGTTTGCTTTTGAAAACCCATAACTAGTGAAGAATATGAATATAATGCAAATGTTGAGAAAAAACTATCCAATTGGAATATTCCTAGAGTTCCAGTTTCAAAAGTTTACAAGAAAAATCTATTTAAATTCAATTCCGATTCCTCAATCAAATCACTAGAACTTTCAGTTCCATTACCTTTTGAAGATGGTTCAGTCCAACTTTTAAGGAAAAATGCTTCAGCTTTACAGAGAGACCGATCCAAATATAGTTTCTTGCATATAGGAATGGTACAAGTTGGTGTAAAACCTTTAACAAGACGAGGTCAAAACACTGAAATCCTCTTATGTTTAAGGGATTGTAGGCATACCAATTTTCAAAATTCTCTCTTGGGAATGATCGAACCAAGTCTTTCCAACGGTCCGATTTATTTTAACTGTTTTCCAAATTTTACTGTTTCACTGATGGATAAATGGATTCTTGATACAGTAACTCTAAATTTCAAAACTAGTGGTTATGATACTGTAAAAGGGTCTTTAGCATCAGTAATTATCTATAGAGTTCATTACAAAGTTATGACTAGTCCAATGAAGCCTGATGCATTGATGCAAAGCCCAATAGGAGAAACTCTGTTTTTCCAAGTTCATGTTGAAAAATCAAAGAAAGCTGTATCAAAGAAAATGCACTGGAATGATGTTCAAGTCCCATCCTACTGGAACAACCCACCCCAACAAAAGCAGAAAATGAAAAACCCACAAATCATTCAGTATCCAGATGGAACTGTGAAGAACATGAGATTCTCCCAGAAATTCAAGATCTCCAACACCAATTTCTAAAGAAAATTCAAGATTTCATTAACAGGTTTGTAACCTCTGTGTGTGTGTGTGTGTGTGTGTGTGATTTTAGTGCAAATTTAGAGTTCATAACTGCTTTTTGATTTCGCTTGGTGCAGATCTTAAATTTGGTTGAGAACTAGCAGGGTGATTCAGAGCTGTCAATTGGACTAACAAAACTTTTGGGGTTTGCCAAAAAATTTCTTTTGAGCTGGGTTGTATGTTGATTACAAAACTCAATTATACGTTTGTAAGCATGTGTCTGTATCTATTAGAAAGCTCAAAATTTTTTTCCTTTCTTTTTGGGTTTTTATCGTATCGGATTTTGGAATCTGTTTTTGTAAATTAGGTTGACATGTGATTGTGTTTTGATGGTGTTTACATGTGAAATCTGATATCTTGATATACATAGTTCACTTATTCTCTAAGAGCATCTCCTGTATGTCATTTGATGTGCTATTTTCAAAAATTGGCATTGGTATCCGAATATATTGCTCCAATAGTTATGATCTGTCATTTCGAATTTTGGAGTGCCAAATTTTTGTAATAGCACACAGGGATGTCAAATTTGGCACTTCAAATGACAATTACTATTTGTGCCATGGCTACTTTTTCTTCAAAAAATAGAAAATACTAAAATATGATATTGATGTATTAGAGCACATATGCTAAAATTTGGTATTGATACCATTTGGTACTAGTTAAGATCCAAAATTTTAGTATTAACATATCAAATGGCATGAATGTATTTGAGATACCCTAACATGACATGAGTGCTTTAGTTCGTGTCGCAGGTTTAACGATTTATTTGTCCATTGTCTGTCTGTCTACGCGGAGGAGGGTAAACATCCAAGTTAATTCGTTTAACTTGCAAATTTTTATACAAGTTAATATGTAGCAGATAACATAACTTGATTTCTATGGAGCTATGTTGATTATTATCTAGCTGGAAATGATAAACTCAGACGAAGATTGGAGAAGGGGACATTTTTGAACTACTGGAATGTTAGAATTAATGAAAGTGTCCCCTTTGCTCTCTACTTGTTGCTAATCCGGCTAAATGAAAATGTTCTCAAATGCTCAAACGGACGTTATTTTCATATGGATATACATTTTCATTTGCGTACAAGCTGTATGGAAGTTGGAAATAGGTAAGGAATGACCAAAGCTATTTCAATGTGAAAAAATGAGTATTGAAGAATAAAAAAATATCAATTTTTTACAGTGTCATTTTTTAAAAAGCAGCGGTTGAATTATTGTGATTTTTTTATAGGTATGTTATAATAACATTTTTTAGAAATCAACCTATGGATCATTGTGATTTTTGGCATGCATGACATACATAGGAGGGTATTTAATCAATTGATCGATTTTTCAAAATTTATTTTGCAATTGGTCCTACGGAGGTTATGTTACGCAACTTTGGGTAAGATGCACCTCATCATAGACACATTGTCTAATCTATTACAATACTATTGGAGATGTTAATAGGGGAAATTGGTGAGTAGTCCTATTTAAGAAAAGTTTAATGCGAAAAGTCCTCCTAATATTTCTTTCTTTCCTAAGATCCCATTCAAGAAGTGTTTGATATATGCGAAAAGTCCTAGTCTTTTAAAAATATTTTTCAAAATGGAAGAAATACCCCAGTACAGTAAAAACCCCTAGCACGGTGAAAAAAATCCCAACACACACTACAAAAAATATGACTTTTGCCGACGGAAAAATACTGTCGCTAAAACTCTTAATACTGTCGCTGAAGCCCTTTAGCGACATAATTTCCATCCCTAAATTTTTGTTGCCACTGCCCCTGTCGCTAAAGGCTTTACCGACAATAAAGGTGTTCTGTCGATATTTGTTTGACTTTTAGGCATAGTAAAGATTGTCACTATTACACACATTTAGGGATGGTATATACTGTCCCTATAACTTAGACTTTTAGGGATGGTAAATTCAGTCGCTGTTCAAACCTTTAGCGACAGTAATTACCGTCACTATTAAATTGTTGCATGAGTTCATTTAGCGATGGTAATTACCGTCCCTAATACTCTAAGTAGCGCACATTGTTTCACAATTTTCCTATTTTCGAAAACCTGTATCATATATCCTACATGCTACAATCATAATACCCTTCAAAATTGAATCCAAAACATGCCATGCAAAGTTTAAACCATTGATGACCAAAATGTAATCCATAATATGTTTGTCAATACAATTGAACAAAAATTGAATCATTGGGTTGCTCTTCCACAAAAATTGAATATGTTTGTCAATACAATAACACCTAAAGGTATTATCATCAATCCTCTCAATCCTTTCAGCATCCAAAACAGAGTACTGACTTGCCACAGATACACAAAATTTTGGGCATCGTTTCATGTGAAAATGACACAAATCAAACTAAAATCATGAGTCTGATTTTCATTCATACAGCTCCAATGTCCTTCTTATCAAGTCCCATGCCAAACGCCACAGTTCCAAGCTCCAACAACCTTCCATTAAATAAAAAAAAAGCAAATGAATAATTCTGAAAAGTAAAAGCTGTATACTCAATAATATGTTATGGCATCTAAAGGAATGCATTATCATCAATTACAGAGGAATTCGTGGGGTAATAATAATGTGTTGTATGAAGCAATGTATCATATTTTTATAGCATGAATGGTAACACTTCATTGGATTTAAAGAAGAAAACAAGGAACTACTGATTTAAAAGAAACCATAGAAGCCAAAAAATCTAATGTGAGGAGAAATTTCAGTGTTTCTAATATATTTTATACTTTATTCTGTCTGCTGTTTCTTCATAAAACATTGAGTAAGTTCTGTTCTTACTTACAGAGCAAGGAGACTGCTCCAAGTTCAAAGGGAACATTATGATATTAATATAGAAATTCTCATTGGTGATTGGAAGAATTGGTAATATAAGGAGTATATGTGTGTGTGTGTGTGTGTATATATATATACACACTCTACTGGTATTGGAGCAACTGGTGCTGAGAGTGACTGTGGAGCTGACTTTTATTTCAAGCCTAGTGTCATGCAAACAAATACTTAAAAAAGGGGACCATTATCTAGTGTTGGTCTTGCCCTATAAAAAAAAAGGGGGACCATTACCCTGCCAAACAGAGAACCAATAAATTTACTTGCATTTGCATCTCAATATCTCTAAAACACAAAGCAGTGGTCTACTGGTGCCAAACAATTCATTCCAGTTCTTTTGGGCCAAAAAGTGTCATTCCAGGTCAAAAGCTAAGCAAATATGGGTAGCATTCCACACCGATCAGGATTCTAAACTATTCTTATTCACCCAACCAATCTGGTTTGTCTGGGGATCTCAATGAGATTATGGTTTTTTGTTTTTTTAAATGCAAAGATAGAGCTGGAGAATGCACATGCATGCATGTCTGTGTGCAGATTTGTGGAAAGTTGATAGAAGGAATGGGAAGGGGGTGGACCATTCACAGAGAGAGCAGAATGAAGATTTGTAAAGAGATGACAACAGGAAGATTTGCATCAAATGCTTAGGGGTATCAACATCATGCCCAATCAGCTTGCTGCTAATTTCTCGTGATTGACCAAACAAACTCACAAAGAAAATGCAATATAGGTATACATGCTTTGCAAGAACACAACTCTTATGATAAAGCTATGCAAGAAGTGCATCCACACACCATAACCAACAATTCATTTAATTATGCTAACAATAAAAAATCAGAACTGTAAGCATACTCACCAATCTGTTAAGCTAGTGCTCATTTAAAGTTCCCCCATGTTCTGCATGATTCTCGATTCTGATAAAATACAAGGATTACAATTTACAATTTACAGTTCAATTGGATAGGGTTCAGGTTAGGTTCCTACTTCCTACATGGTTGATATTCAAATTTAGTGTGCAACTATTATTGTTAAAAATGTTCAATATTTTTACTATTTTAGACCATTTTAAACATCTTTCTAGTATCTTTAAATATTATAAAATTGAACTGCTCTCTAGCTCAAATTCATAATTGTTTATAATCAAAGTCAAGCTGGCAGCATTTTGCACTTGCCTCAATACCCATCCCATTGACAATCCCAAATTAATCTGGTAAAAAATAGGAGCTGCTGTGTTTCCTTCTCATCTTTCTACAATGACACAATTACTCCCTGTCCTAAATGTGCTTGTGATTGCCAGAATAAAAACAACTGTATCCAGTAAGTTCCCATTTACACTACCTATACTTACATGGATCAACTTATATTATTTCATATATAGTGTGCAAGAACCTTTAAACCTTGTATGATGATTGATGGTGATATATATATATATATATATATATATATATATATATATATATATATAGGAGTGACTCCAAACTGCTAAGCATGGTGGGAATAACCAATTTTAACTGCCGGCTGAACTACACACTGTGGACTCTCGTTGCTCAGCATTCGAATCTCAACAATGTAACCCAAGTTTTCAGCTTTGATTACAATCCTCTAGTTCCATATGAATCCATAAGAGTGCAAGAAAATGCTAAATCTCAAATATCAGATAACTTGCAAATAGATTAACTTGTAAACATGCTCAGCATTATCAGTTGAATAAAAAAAATCATTTAGAGACATTTAAGAAAACAAAAAACAACTCAGACCAATATTAAAATACCTGGGCTGAAAAAATCAATGTGAAGGCCCTTTAAGGCTCAACAGGTGGTTGACTCTGAATCAAATGAAAGACTACTACCAACATTTTTCTCGAAGCTCTGCATCAGCTTTGTGAACCTAAGTAGTTGTAGTCGTTGTTCTTCTCGAGCAATCCTATCTTCTTCTCATTCTTTCTTCATTTGTTCTTGTTCTTGCCTCACAAGCCTCAACTCTTCTTGGAGCGTAGTCAATGCCTCATCAGCCAATAACCTGCGAGCCCTCTCCTCCTCAACTCTCCTCACAGCATCTGCTAATGCCTCAGCCGGTAGATCATTACGACGTGATGGGGGTGTAACACCTAACCCATAAGTCTGTGCACGCCCATGACTGTCTTCGCCCATGACTTTGGTGAAGGCAATATCTTTAGCGGTGATTGAATCAGTTTCCTCCGGCATTTGTGTTAGGTGTCTTTCCATTGCCGTCTGCAATCCATAAGAAAACTATTCATATACTAGCAAATATAAATAACTAATTGAACAAAAATTAAATTTATACTAGCAAATATAAATATTAAATTATATTAGTTGACTATCTTAAACATACCAAGGCTGTCTGCACTGATGCGTCCAGTGTACCACCCCACTTCTTACGTGTATGACCTACTTTAAACATGTGCATTTTGTCCGGCTCATGACCTAGTTTGTCTCTCTACTCTCAAAGAAATTTAATATATATTAATTACCAAGTGTAGATATTGAATTGATAAGAATGTTGAACAAGTTAGAGAATATATTTACACTACGATAGGAATTGAGAATATGCATCTGAAAATTAGGAGAGAATATGCATCAGAAGAAGTCACCTCATCCTCACGCATTCGTGCGTAAGTTTTTGTTCCCATAGTGTGGGGCATCTTCACTTTTTTTCGATTTTCTTTATTTCTTGCACTCTTCGTCTACATACAAAACATTTGAAAAAAAAATTAAACATATGGAAAAAAAATCCCAAGCATATAAAAAGCTTTTTAACTATAACTCTATTTCATACCTTAAAAGTGGAACTCCTCCAATAAGCTACAAGATTTTTCCACTGTTCAAGATCAACCTTACTATGACGGTGCTCATATTGTTCATCAAGCGGAAGTTCTGGTTCATGAAAAGCCTTCTCTAACTTGTATTTCCAATCTTTCCAGCTTGCATTATATGTACCTAGGACCCATTTTTTCACCAAAAGATTGGGAAAGAGAAAACGTTGCTGCACATTGATGACAAACAAAACACACACAAAAAATACACACTACATCAGAATATACATCAAGGAACCATCCAACCAGTCCACAATATATGTTCATACCTTTATAAGTGACCATGCACGTTCCTTTATTGGAACAAGGACATGCCTCCAATCACAGTAATTGATTGGAATAACTTCACAATTTCGTGCAAGCAGTCCAATATAGCGTGTCAAAAGCGGCTCATCATCACCAATGGGCTGATGCTTTCCATTAAGTGGTATTGGAATACGCTCAGGCCTCCTTATCAATTCAAGACCTCCATTCGGTCCTCTTTTCCTTCTACGATCTAGTTCCCACAAGATTCAACAAACAAACTTGTAAATATATAACCTGATTTTATATGCAAAGTACAATGAATTCAATATCCTTATAAACAAACTAACACTATAATAAACTTGTTCCCATAGTACACTGAATGCTCTTCTTACCAGATGCACTAGGTTCATCCTCCATTGATTGGGGAGTAGGATTTGAGGACATTGCTTCCAAGTTAGCCTGCGCTAGAATATCATCATCAACAACAGATGCCTGAGAGGTACGTGATCGTCGAGGGCGCCTCATGAATTCTAATAAAATATATTATTTCCTCGAAGAGAGTAGTGTATTAGCATAAATGCAATTGCATAGTTAGTTGACATATATTAAAACCTCGTACAAAAATGTGGAAGACATTAAGAATTTGAACAAAAAATATGCAGTAATTAGGCTATATAGCATTACAAGTTAAAATAAACATTAATTAATCCATAAAGATACAAAAATTAACTTAAGACATCTCAAATTTCAGGTTGTACTTTCAGTTTTCAGAAATATAATCTTCTTCTTCATCCTCAACCTCAACATCATCTCCCTTCTCCTCTTCCATTGGTTGGCCAAGTATTAGAGGTTCATCAATAGTTTTCCCTGGCACATTGACCCTAACTTCATTCACATTATCAACATCGACTTCCAACTGTCCAACAATAAGTGGCTCATTGTCCAGGTATGTATCTCCATCATTTGTAGAGTCTTCCCCACACATGTTGTACAAATCCCTAGGCATTATCTTAATAGCGACATGACTATCCTTTTGCATAGGGTCTTCCACATAGAATACTTGCAATACTTGAGAAGCAAGCACGAAAGGTTCATCAGTAACTAATTTTCTTTTTAGATTGACAACCGTGAAGCCAAACTTATCTTGCTTGATTCCCCTACAATCAACCCAATCACATTTAAACATGACAACCTTTCTTTCTTTATAATAATTCAATTCAATGATATCTGTCAAGACACCATAGTAAGTGACCTCTTCCTTGCTTGGTGTTTTTGCAGTGAGTACGACTCCACTGCTTGGTGTTTTTGCAGTGAGTACGACTCCACTATTTTGAGTCTTACTCTTCTTATCAACATCTTGAGTGCGAAACCTAAACCCATTGATGACAAACTTCTTATATTTAATCACCACATCATTTGGTCCCCAAGCTAGCCATCTAAGGGAATTTGCTAAAGATTCATCACATTCCAGATGTAAATCATCAACCTGTTTGTTATAGATATCAAATGTGTTAGTTAAGCATGTACAGAGTGGGTTTTGACACTATATTATCATATGTTTAGGATACTAATAAAATATGAATTACTTAACTTGGATTTAAACCACTTAGGGAAATCATTCTTCTGGATGCTTTTAATTCTTATTGGATCCAAGAGAGGATTTTCACTGGAAATTAATTGGAAATGTTGTCTGCATACCATAATGGAATATATAAGATATGTACATAAACAAATCACCTAACCACTAATAAGAAAATTAAAGTTATTAACTTACTCTACAAATGGTACGACTTCAGGGCAATTAAAGAGCACATAAGAATGAATTTGCACCCATTCATTGTGTGATATAATTACTGACTCGGACTTTCCAATTGCACGTCCTAGGCTTGAGAAAATGGACAGTCTCTGATTTGATCGATCTCCATAATTGTCATTATTCCTGGGTATACGATTTAACTTTGTCTCGGTGTCACTTAAATACCTAGAGCAAAATGTTAGACATTCTTCCGCTAAGTATCCTTCAGCAATTGAACCCTCTGGTCTACTTTTATTACGCACATAAGATTTTAATGTATGCAAGTATCTGTGGAAAAAAAGGTTATTGTTATATTATGGTATAACAAGATACCACATCGCGAGACTATTTTAAGAAACAATAACTCCAAATTTTAAATACACACCTCCCGATGGGGTACATCCAAAGATATTGCACTGGTCCCGCAACTTTAGCCTCACCTGCTAAATGAATTGGCAAATGCACCATGATATCAAAGAAAGCTGGCGGAAAAATCCGTTCAAGATGGCAAAGTGTTAGTGCGATCCGAGATTCAAGTCTTGTAAATTGATCTACTGTTCCAACCTTAGAATATAGTTCCCTAAAAAAACTACTAAATTCAATTATCACCGCAGCAACTTCTTTTGGTACTGCTCGTCGTAATGCTATTGGAAGTAATTGCTGCATCAAAATGTGACAATCGTGACTTTTCAAACCAGATAGTTTCTGCTCTTTTCGATTCACACAGCGCGATATATTAGCTGCATAACCATCTGGAACTTTCATCCTTGCTAGTACCTTACAAAAGAGATCTTTCTCCTCGGGAGCCATTGTGAAGCATGCAGGAGGCAAGTATGTTTTATTACCCTTCATGGTTGGATAAAGGGAAGATCTGATCTCCATCTTTTGTAGGTCAAGACGTGCCTTTACAGTGTCCTTATTTTTCCCATCAATATTCAATAATGTCCCAACTATGCTGTCACATATGTTCTTCTCAATATGCATCACATCTAAGTTGTGACGTAATAAAAGATGCTCCCAATATGGTAATGTGAAGAATATACTCTTCTTCTTCCATCCGATTGGTGTTTCATCCTGATTGCTCTTCTTTTTAGTTGTGCTAGACTTGTCTTTCCCTAGTGTAATGTTAACTCCACACAGTTGTTCTAATAGCTCAGTCCCAGAAAGTGTAGCAGGAGCACGTCTCTTTTCAGTTTGTCCATCAAAGGATGATTTGTCACGACGAAATCTATGACCAAGCTCCAAGAATCGACGATGTCCCATATAACAAAACTTTCGGCTAAATGGCAAGCGCTTATGCCATGTGTTCTTATTACAATGAGGACAGGCAAACTTTCCTCTAGTGCTCCATCCTGATAAGTTTGCATATGCTGGGAAGTCATTAATTGTCCACAATAAAGCTGCACGCATAGTAAAATTCTGTTTTGTTGACGCATCGTATGTGTGTAAGCCATCCTCCCACAACTCCTTCAACTCATCTATTAGAGGTTGCAAATACACATCAATGTCATTCCCAGGAGCACGAGGACCTGGAATAAGTAAAGCGATCATAAAATATGATTGCATCATGCACAGCCATGGAGGTAGATTATATGGCATCAAAACAACGGGCCATGTGCTATGGGTAATACTCATTGAACCAAATGGATTGAAACCATCGCTCGCTAACCCAAGTCTTACATTTCTAGGTTCCGCAGCGAAATCTGGGTATTTGTTATCTAGAGTTTCCCAAGCTTTAGAATCAGCAGGATGCCTTAAAACCCCATCTTTGGTGCGACCATCTACATGCCAACTCATTAAATCTGATGTCTTAGTTGACATGTAAAGCCTCTGTAACCTGGGCTTTAATGGAAAATGACGTAAAACCTTCGCAGGTACCTGTTTGTCGCTAGTGGATGACAACACCACACCTTCATCTGAAACTTTCCACCTTGAAGAACGACATATTATACATTCAACATCATTGGCATATTGTTTCCAATACAAGATGCAATCATTGGGGCAAAACCCATTTAACAATCCTGTTGTACTCAAGACCTAAGTTATTAACTATCTTCTTGCTCTCGTAAAATGATTTAGGCAATGTTTCACCCACCGGAAGTGCCTCCTTTAACAACTCAAGTAACATGGTAAATGATTTGTCACTCCATCCATTTAGGCACTTTATATGAAATAAGCGAACAATGAAAGAAAGTTTACTGAACTTCTTGCATCCTGGGTACAACTCTTGCTCAGCGTCTTCCATTAGTTTATAAAATCTCACGGCCTCTGCATTAAGCTCCTCAAGTGGCACACCATCTGCATTGAAGATCCCAAATGCCCCATTTAACATTCCATGCATATCATCAGCATCACAATGCTCATCTTCATCTAACAATTCATTTGGAGAACTAGGAGGCGTTGTTTCTCCATGCAAAACCCAAGTGATATGAGCATAACCTTGATCGAATCCATAGCATATTAAATGTTCAAGTACAACTTCCTGAGGATGGTTCCACACATTATTGCAATTCTTACATGGGCACGGGATCCTTCCACTTAGAGCAACATGATCAAAGGCGAAGTATAGGAATTGTTTAACCCCAACTTCATATTCAGAACTCACTCTGGACTTATTAATCCAACTCTTGTCCATAATGAACTCTCAATATAATAGGTAGTCACTGAATCTGAAACATAACAAAACAAGTTTTAAGTGGTGGCATATGAACTAAGGAGAGACTAAGGAGAGACTAAACGCAATATGTGATGAATTCGAGAAAAATATAATAGGTAATGGTTTCTGTTTGGGTTAGATGCTCTTATCTCCTAATCTTAAAAATATAATAGGTAAAAGTCCTCGCATAGGACTTTTGACCATCACATGGCTCATCCTCATCTAAGTGGGGGATTCCAGTGGCTGATCAAATGGGTTTGTGCCACGTGTATAGATTCCTACCTTACAACTGTGAGAACTTTGGAGGACTATCCAAAGTCACTGTTCCAATCTCATGGGGCTAGTGGTAAAAAGCTTGGTCTAAGGGCACTGTCTCCCCTTTTGGTCTCCCATCTTGTTAGCAATTCTCATTATTTATTTACTTAAAGAAATGATGGAATCTAAGAACCTCTTCTTATATCGTATTTGTGTTCAAAGGCTCATTTTGCAATGTCAGATTAGGTTAAAAAAAAAAAAAAAAAAACCCTTCATATTTCCTTAGTTGGATACACCCGGCTTAGTGAAAATACCAAACTTCGTGAAAACACCCGGCTTAGTGAAAATACCAAACTTCGTGAAAACACTGAACGCAATGAAAACACCTAGCATAGTGAAAATACCCAATACAGTGAGAAAACGTACCCAACATCATCTTCTCATCTCTTTCCCATTCTTTTCAAAATCAATTCCTAGGTGAGTTGGTGTAAATATTTTTGGATCGGGTTTGTTCACATAATATTTGAATAACTTAATTTTATTGCCATTAAATACCCTAGATTTTGAAAAATCAACCGTTGGATTAGATATCCCTATTATATATGTTAGACCTACCAAAAATTATAGTGATCCAACGGCCAGCTTTTGAAAATACTATATATATATATATATATATATATATATATATATATATATATATATAGGGATGATCAAATTAGCATATGCTTACACAAGTTTATGTAAGCATGAAGCTGGTAGATAATTAATTGTGGGATACATGTTTCTAAAAACTGACCGTTAGATTAAATGCTATACTTATATATGTCATGCACAATGATCTAATGGTTAGTTTATCAGAAATGTCACTGAGAAAAACTATGACAAATTTTGCAGTCTTTATTTTGAGATGTTTACATTGGATCATCATTATTTTTGGCAAGCATATATGGCATCTATAAGGATAATATCTATTCCAAACTATCAATTTTTCAAAATATGTATCTCACAATTATCTATTAGCTTCATGCTTACATAAAATATATAAGCATATGTTGACTAAATCAGGACTATGTATATATATAGTAATGATTAAGTTAGCATATGCTTTTATAAGCTTATGTCAGCATGAAGCTCATAGATAATAATGTGTTGCATTTTTTGAAAAAACAACGGTTAGATTAGATATTGTACTTATACATGTTATGTATGTCAAAAATCACAATGATCCAACAGTCGGTTTCTTAGAAATGTCATTGAGAAAAACTGTAACAGTTGTGATTTTTGGCATGCATGGCATACATAAGTACAATATCTAATCCAACAGGCAATTTTTCAAAATATGCATCCTTCAATAATTTATAACCTTTATGCTTACATAACTTATCTAAGCATATGTCGACTAAATCAGGAATGTATATATAAGTATGAAGTTTGGAAAAATTTTAGAAAAATTATAATTTGACTCCTTTAATTATCATTTATTTACACGTTGCATCTCTATAGTTTTCATTCAAACGCGTTGTCCCTCGTACTTTTCATTTGATTTCAATTCTGAAACATTGATTCCAATGCTCCTAATTTTGATATTTATAAACTTCTTGAGAAGAGCCTGGAATTCGGAATTGAAATGAATTGAAGTCCGCTACACTATTAATGTAATAATTTTGGTCTTAGAAAGTCAAAAAGTGAATAGTGCTACAGTATTCCTTACTCATGAGTAGTAAACATCTTCTACAATACTAGATGAACTGCATCTACTTTATGCTATGTTTGGTTGGGTGGAAGGAGGGAAGGACGGAAAAGGGAGGAAAAAAAAGTGGAAGGAAAGGGAGTTTTGTGTGTGTTTGGTATGGAGGGGAGGGAATTAAGAATGGAAGAAAGAATGGAAGGAAAAATGAGTTGATTAGTTACCAAAATTCATCCACCAAAAGTGGGCGGAAGAGTGGAGGGAAGATGGTATTTAGAGGAGAAATGTCCATTTTACCTCCTAAGCATTTACTCCGTATGTTTTATGTCATGAGTGTGAGGGTAAAATAATAATTAATTTTTCTATCATTTTTATTCTCCTTCCATATCAAACAAAAAGGAAGGAAGGAAGACACTTTTCCATCAATCCTACCAAACACATATGAAGGAAAGAAGGTCTCCCTTTTCTGAGAATGGAAAGTCAGTCTATCCCTCCCACTTTCCTTCCTTCTACTTTTCCATCAATTCCTACCAAATGGAGCATTAGTCTAGGTTTAGATCGGAGGGCTTCATTTTGATCATCTAGATTTAGGATCTGTTTACGTTAGCTTATGCTAAAATCACTTTTGGAGAACTATTTCTTCACATATCTCTTTTAAATTATGTTCAAATCATGTCTTCACATATCAACATTTTCATACTAAAAGTAATTTTGGTAAAAGTTGGGACCTCCTAACTTTTGCTACAATCACTATTAGTATGGAAATTTTGTCATCCATCCTATCATCCTTCAAGTTATTTAAAAGTGATTATCATTCCTCCTCTTAGATCGATCAAGTGAAGTTTTAAACTCCAAAAGTGATTTTAGGGAAAGCTAATGCAAACGGGGCCTTAAACTTTGAGACTTCTTCTGTTTCTTCATCTGATCGTAACTTGAGAAAGAGTTTCCTTGAGCTGTTGTCTATATTCTTTCTTGGACTTGGCTGCTGCTAATTTAGACTGATTTTGAAACTTCAAGGCTAATTAAGAATGAAAACCCTTGTAAATATGAGTGTTCTAGGAAAAACAGGCCTTGCAATTTTGCATAAGACGATTTCTATATGGCCAAATTCAGAATATATTTTGAAAAACTTATCGTTGGATTAGATGAACCACTCATGAATTTCATGTTCATAAAAAATCATAATGATCCAATGGTTAGTTTCTGAAAAATGTCACAATGAAAAATTGTGACTTTTTTATTATTTAAAATGTCACTAGTGTTTCCCAATTAGTTTTTTCAGAACTGACCATTGGATCACTATGATTTTTATCGAACATGAAATTCATAACTAGCTCATATAATCTAACGATCAGTTTTTCAAAATATATTATGTATTTGGCCCTCTAGAGGTCACCTTATACAAAGTTGCATAAGGTGCACCTTATAATGGAAGGCATTTTGAAAAAAAAAATGTTATATGAACCATATTTTATACCAAAATTTTTAAACAAAATGATGTGGCAAGAAAATCCTTTATTTTCGTGCATTTTTTAGATGTACAAAAATAGAGATTTTATTATGTAGCAAGAAAATCCTCTATTTCGGTGCATTTTTTAAATGTAAAAAAATAGATATTAAACTAGAGAGGAAAATGATGTATTGGACTAAAGAGGAAAATAGAAAAAACAAGTATGTGTATTTTGTGAATTCTGAAAGTAAAAATGTATTGTACCAAGCTTCTATATTGTCGAAGTAAGTGTATGATTGAGGATTAAAAGAGAAAAATTCTTTGGAGTATGAGCAGACTGATTCCAATTTTCAAAAGTTACTTTGTTTGGCCACCAACTCTGAAAACAGTTTCAGAATTCAAAAAACCTGTTTCATCTCACAAAACATGTTTGGCTTTGTTTTATTTTCTGAAAACAAAAACAAAAACAAAAAAATAAATTAATCCAAACTATTTTCTTAACATTACATGAAATAAATTATCCATGGTGCGCTGAC